>CM052283.1:2697806-2725341 GCA_028455765.1 Lasioglossum oenotherae | reverse complement strand
TCCCCAACCTAATATTATCATCAACTTTATTAAACATTAAGAAAGAAAATAAATGTCTATTTCACCCCAGATTGTTGCAATTTATTTCGCAAAAAAATGTGTCACGTTCTCTTTATTCACTGTACTCTGTAATAAGAGATTTCCTAATAAAAGAAAGAACCCATTTGCATCATTGGCGTATATATACTTAACGCACTTAACAGTGTGCATAATAAATGCATGCAAATGATTGAAATATCTTTTCCGTGGTTCTTCATTCTTCCTTACGATGCAAATGGGTTAATAGCTGGACGCACAGGTGGAACGTGTGTAACCAGACAGCGGATCTTTATGCAAAATAAAAATTATATACAGTGACTACGATGAATCAAACAGGCTCTCTCACTCGAATCATTTCAATAAATTCAAAGTAGTACATTCAGGTCCGCAAATGCTCTTACGAAGGGTTCGTCGTCGATTGCTGAAATGCGCGAGTTGTCTATTCAGACGGGTCTCCATAGAATATTCCATGTTCGATTCTTGTCGCGTTGGTCGCTCTGCCATGGAGCAACGATTTTGTCGCTGTGATGCGACACGGCTTCAGGTAACGATCCATCCAGTGCACCGATCGAGCGTGCACGCGATACCGGAGAGGATCCGAGCTCTAGGAGGCCTGGTTTTTAGAAAGCAACGCGTTCCGGCGAAAAAGGCCGGCGTTCTGCTACGTTTTCGCGGTGTCGAAACGTTTTGTCAGGGCGAAGTGAATGTCTAGGTAACAGGACAGTCGCGGGGAGAGAGAGAGAGAGAGAGAGAAAGAGCAATGAAGAGAGAGGAGAAGAGAAACGGGTTGGGGAAACCGCGGTGGGAAAGGGTGAGGGTGCGGGACAGTAAGAGAGAGGAGAGGTTTCGAGCGGTGGTGCTCGAACGAACAGCTGGCAAGCACAGCGAGATTGGTAGCACCGTTACCGCGCCGGTTGCTTGTCCGATTCCTCGTAGATCAGTCTCCTCGATCGCGCGTCGTCCCTGTTTCTCTGTTGTCAGGGGTCATTAGTCTTCGGCGGCGTATCGGGACAACGTTCCCTGTTCCTCCGCCGGAACGGCTCTTGGTCAATTCCTTCGATCGTTCGACGCTTCGATCCTTTGGAGCCTGCCGGACACACTTGCAATCTCGTTGGCCGATTCCCCCGGGGCTATAAATACTCGGAATTGGAGCGACTCGATTTCCAAATTGCCCTCGTAACGGGACAACCGTGACGATTTTCGACGATCTCCCGAGCCTTTATGCTTTCAGCGAGTCCTTCGTCGCGTCGCCGTGGTGAGGAAAACGGACGATTTACGAGCGCAAAATTCGAAAAGTCAACAAGTAGGCATTTAACCTCTTAACTGTGGAATTTAGTTGTAAAAATTAAAATTAGTAAATATGAAAAATCAAGCACTGCGTCGAACGCAGGGCAAATGATCCTGTTATAAATTTTACGAAAAGCGAGGAAGGATTACATTTTTATTTGATAAAAAATTAATAGTTCATGCTTGAAAAGGTTATTGTTAGTGCAACGCAGTAGAGATTTCGATTGACGTGTATACACGTCGAACGCAGTTAACTGTTTAATACTGTTTCATACGTCAACACACATGTCCGTAGAAGTTAACATCGACAATTTTACTTCTCAAATCAATTATTGCTAACCATCATCCGCCCCTTCAACGTCAAATTGACACAGTAGTAAAAGATCAATGAAATTACTTTCATGTTCAGATAAAATTCGAACAGCTATATTTAAAAATAACAGTTTTATTCGAGAATAACCGAACCGCGTTGGAAACCATTCTAAATTGGTAGACGCGTTTCAATCCTCGGAAATTCTAAACGCAGATGTCCTCGCGCGTTCGCCCTCCGTCCTCGAGGCAGAAAGACCTTCGCGGACCAGTCGTCAACGACGTTTCGGGTGCCGTAATCGCGGAGATCGCTGGTTTCGGTGAAACCGCCGCGAATTTCGGAATATCCTGTCGCAACCGCGAATCGTGACGAGCCTCCGTAAAAATCCGGGGATTCAATTTTCGACGGGGTTATCGGACCTAGGCCACTTCTGTATTCTACCCACTGTCTCACAACTCCAACCTTTCCCCGACGAAATGCCCAAATATCCTGACGAACTCCATACTCGTAGTTTTCTAAAATCTTTCCCTCTTTCCCTAAAGTATTTCTTCGTTCGAGACCGAAGTAGTTCTTCGAGACCGCTCGAATAAACTGACAATAAACGAAAGTGGTTAAATGAAACGGCAATAACAACATCCCGGAATATAGTACAGAAAGAATACACGAAGAGACAGCAGCTGTGAGGATAATGGAGGATGACTAGGAAATGAAGAGAGAAGAGACGAGAGTGAAACTGGTTTCGCGGGAAGTTGGTGCGAATGTCAGTGAAGAAGATGAATGAAAAATGACAGTACCAACAGTGCCTGTGTTGTTACTACTAGACTGCGGATCTTTATAACAAAAAACAGCAGCAGTTGAATAAAAATTAATTTCATTCTTTAATAGCCTTTTTACGTTGAAAAAAACATAACAGTATATTCTTAGAATTTTTATATTTTTCACTGTTTCATATTTCAGCCAGTTTTTAAAAAATAATATTTCGTCCCCTCAGGGTTTCAAATCCATTTATATACCACTCTCACCCCCTCCCCTTTCTTCCGCTCTCATTAACGCCTAATTTCAGCGGGGCCTACAGTTTATTAAGGTGAAAACATGAAAAACCTTTTTCTAATGAAAAATATTTTCAGAGGTGCCGGGGCGGGATTCCAACCTCGGGACCACGAATACAGTGGTCGAAATTTCTATAAAGTCACTGTGTTTTGTGCCCGTGCGAAATCAGTGCGGGCCGGTTTATGTACTTCTTTAAGGCCTGGTTTACGTTGTATTTTTGTCCAGAAGAATTTAAAAGTTGTTGCACACGTCTTGTTGTTACTGGGAGCTCTAATTCAGCTCGAAATTGTGCTGCATTTTTCCTTTCCTTAGCTGCAGACCTCATTAATATTGAATGTTGTCTCTTTGACTATTTTTTATTACTACCTTTATGATGATTTTTTCTCGTAATTTTCACGTAAATTGATATAATTATTAATCACAGTATACGACCGATTAGTTTTCTTAGCAATTGCGTGATTAGAGCAGGCCATATCTTTATTAGTATCGATTGATGCGTTTTCTTCACTTGTTAGTACTTTTCCTCTCGGCATTCTCATACACTTGAATCAAATTATAACAAACAGGATTTCTGTGAGTTCTAAAACTAATACTTTTAGAATATTTGCAGTTTTCCGTAATTCTCTGCTCAGAATACAGAGAAACATTAAGTGACTTTATAGAAACTTCGCACTTGTGTTCTGCACCACACAGAAAAAAATTAAGAAAAACGTAAATAATAAACATAGCGGTGTAGAGTACGCAGTCCCTCTATCCGAGTGTCTACAAGGCAGAAGACCAGATACGATAAATCAACAAAAATGGTGATATTTTTCAAATATCTATGAAAAACAAGATGACTTTATAGAAATTTCGACCACTGTATTTCACTCAGTTGATTTGTTCATAATTTTCTGCATTGGCATTCGATGTTGCTTATCGGATGAAACAGTTCCATTCGACTAGGGGTCATGGAAATTCGAAGGATCCGCGATCCTTCCTGAGAAGCGCGCGTCAACTATACCAATTTATTGGATAAACAGTGGTAGAGGCGGTTTCATTGGTCACTGTAACGGTATACTACCCCGGCGAGGATTTCTAAGGATTCT
This sequence comes from Lasioglossum oenotherae, assembly GCA_028455765.1. Lineage (NCBI taxonomy): Eukaryota > Metazoa > Arthropoda > Insecta > Hymenoptera > Halictidae > Lasioglossum > Lasioglossum oenotherae. Next base: position 2,721,567 of record CM052283.1, on the reverse strand, counting down.
CCGGCCTTGCTGGCATCTCGCGACGAAAGCAACGCAGTGCAATAAATGCCAGGCAAATACCAAACTGGCTTACAGACGACGCTTGGTCGCGTCGCGTCGCCTCGGCTCGCCTCGCCTCGCTACATCGCCGAGCAAATGTCAGAAGCCGTGAGCAGATAGCCGATGCGCAACCGCTCGCAAATCTTCCGCCAATTAGCTCGCCGATACGAGATCGATAGGCCTGATTCAATCGGCGATTAATGCCGTGCGCGCAACGTCGCGTCGTTCGAAAGTAGTTTTGTCAACCGGTGGTCTTTCGCAGAGAAGTTGTAGTCGGTATTAAGAAAGGCATTTTTCCTCCCAATTATCGATAAATTAATTACCAACTACTGCTCAAGTCGACTGGTTGAGTCACGCGTTTCCGAACATGCTATTTTTATCTAACCCCCATTCGCCGAAAGGTAAAAGGAAAACAGTGCAATCTAGAACAGCAGAAAGGTGAAGAAAGTTTGAGAGTGTCAATCTACCATTTTGAATTTTTTAAAAATTGTTACACTATAGTTTGGTACATTCATCACTAGATTCGTTTGTACTTGATACAGGTTTTGCACTCCAAATTCAACCTTCTGTTACACCCTTTTGCAAATCGATTTCAACCTTCTGCTAGTAAGAATTTTTTGCACGAGCATTTTTTCATTTTATGAGAACATTCATTTTGATGTAAACAATATCGTGAATAATGGTACAGCAAGTTAGCAATTTTTAGTGGCGGCTGTGAGTCACCCCTCCATTGCTAAGGGTTAATTACTAAATAAATTACTTTGATTTTATAGAATTTTTCAGGCTGCTAGTTGGGCATTTAAAGCGTTCAAGAATAGAAGCAATAAAAACATGAGGTATGGAGGTACAGGATTTGCACTCCAAATTCACCCTTTTGCAAGTTCGCAAAATTTTATTTGTTGCAAAGATGTACATCAAATACTTGTTTAAAAGTAAGTAGTAGACAACAGATTTTATGCACTTATGACAAAAATAAATGAGTGCAGTAACTATTTACGAGTGCAAATCAATTTTTCTCAACTTGTTAAAATTATTAAAGTAAGTAATAAATGAGTGCAGTAACGATTTAAGAGTGCAAATCAATTTTTCTCAACTTGTTAAAATTATTAAAGTAAGTAATAAATGAGTGCAGTAACGATTTAAGAGTGCAAATCAATTTTTCTCAACTTGTTAAAATTATTAAAGTAAGAATAAACTGTCTATCTGGCTCCAGTCACTTGCAATTGCTGCAAGCAATTTTTATTTTGCATAAAGACCCGCAGTCTAGTAATTACCAATTCATTAACTTTGTAATGTGTGAAAACTGTATTGAGATATCCATTATAATTTTAGCCACTTTCCGATTAATAAATTTGAGAAATGCAAGCAAAATAAAAAAACAAGAGACCGGTCAGAACAGGAGAAAAATGCTTTGCCGGCAGTAGAAAAGGACGCCGGCAGTCAGACGAGTGGCTGAACCACGCGTCGAAATCTCTCGCGCGGCTGACTGACTATTGCGTCAAGATTACCATCGCGATCGTACTACTTCTGGAGCGGTTTGTAAAAAATTTATTGTAAATCGGAGCGTTTTCTAGTTACACAAGCGTTTTCTCGCTCGAACGGTCCGGCGAACCCCCGTCGTGCTCTTGTCAGTCTTTTTACGTAACGGAAGAAGAAAGTCCTTTGGCACGAGCCACGAATATTCCTTGCGATTTAGAAGACGTGTTCGGTTTCCATTCTCCACTCGTGTCAATGTAGATTGCAAATTCTGTATGCTTGATCATTCTGTCTAGTGGATTACTATACTTTCTTCAGCAAAGAGATTTTCTAATAATTATTTTTGACGATCGCGTAGATATTAAAAGAGTGGACAGAGTATTTAATCTTCGCATCTAATGGCTGTTGCGAATGGTCCTTCGGCGCGAGCCACGAATATTCCTTGCGATTTAGAAGACGTGTTCGGTTTCCATTCTCCTCTCGTGTCAATGTAACGTGTCGGAAAAATTGTACTTTCTTCAGCAAATAGATTTTTGACGATCGCGTAGATATTAAAAAAGTGAACAGAGTATTTAATCTTCGCATCTAATGGCTGTTGTGAATGGTCCTTCGGCGCGAGCCACGAATATTCCTTGCGATTTAGAAGACGTGTTCGGTTTCCATTCTCCTCTCGTGTCGATGTAACGTGTCGGAAAAATTGTACTTTCTTCAGCAAATAGATTTTTGACGATCGCGTAGATATTCAAAAGGTGAACAGAGTATTTAATCTTCGCATCTAATGGCTGTTGTGAATGGTCCTTCGGCGCGAGCCACGAATATTCCTTGCTATTTAGAAGACGTATTCGGTTTCCATTCTCCACTCGTGTCAATGTAGATTGCAAATTCTGTATGCTTGATCATTCTGTCTAGTGGATTACTATACTTTCTTCAGCAAAGAGATTTTCTAATAATTATTTTTGACGATCGCGTAGATATTAAAAAGGTGAACAGAGTTTTTAATCTTCGCATCTAATGGCGGTTGTGAATGGTCCTTCGGCGCGAGCCACGAATATTCCTTGCGATTTAGAAGACGTGTTCGGTTTCCATTCTCCTCTCGAGTCAATGTAACGTGTCGGAAAAATTGTACTTTCTTCAGCAAATAGATTTTTGACGATCGCGTAGATATTCAAAAGGTGAACAGAGTTTTTAATCTTCGCATCTAATGGCTGTTGCGAATGGTCCTTCGGCGCGAGCCACGAATATTCCTTGCGATTTAGAAGACGTGTTCGGTTTCCATTCTTCAGCAAATAGATTTTTGACGATCGCATAGATATTAAAAAAGTAGAGATTAAAACCACTAATGGCGGTTGTGAATGATTGAGCAGTGAGGTCACCGACAAGTGTTGACAGCAACACGGGTGAACACGTTTACGTTCGGTGTCGCGTTACAGGCACCTGTACTCTCTCTGTTAGTAAACTCGCAGAGTTGTTTTACCGACACGAGCAACTACCAATTTGCGAAAGGAAATAAATCCGGCAAATAACGGAACACGACAAGTAAAATAGACCATTGTAAATTGATCAATGTAAAGTAGATCATCTGTGCTCCACAGGTAAGCTTGATGTCTCTTTGGATAAGAGTGTTTGTATCGCTCGATGGTTATTACCGACCGAGTTCTGACGAGCTGCCTGGGTAACGTATTCGCTGCAATTTTTTAATGCAATTTCCATGCAAACGTTTGCACATTTTGCAATTTTTACATTTCAGCCGCGGGCTTCTTAAATTCTGAGTATATGGAGCGACGCGTTATGGCGTGTCGCTGCATAGGTCCCTTAATGGTACCAAGGATGCAGCATTGATCAAACTTGCAACAAGTGGCTATAAACAAGACCTTGTTTCAAGGCTGACAGGAATAACGAGTGAACGCTTTCCACAGGAATTATTATTAGATGTGGTACCTTGGTACTTAAGCTGTTCATGGTGTCCCAGCATTATTAACACAGAATCCCAGAATTAAACTGTTTGACCGAGTCTGTGTATGGCTAGCCAATTCTACTGATCAGACCTCCACGTCTTGGACCTCACGTTTCTTTGAGAACTTCAAATGAAATTCAATAAACAAGGTACTGTACATCTCCAACTCGTTTTTCTCTGAAGAAATACTTCACTCCATAGAGAATTCCGAATATAACTTTTCAAAAAGACAAGCCTCTTCGCGTTTCCACCCGTTTCCCAATGCAAGAGCGTCATCTAAAAAAAAAACGCAGCTCAAAGATATCAAAGTAGGAGCGCTTCACCCTGCAAGATGCGCCAAGGAAGATCACCGTCCGATTTTTTTTCGCGGAGCTAGAGCGGCTTTCTTCGAGAACCTCAAATGAAATTCAATAAACAATGTATTGTGCATCTCCAACTCGTTTTTCTCTAAAGAATTACTTTACCCCTATATAAAGAAGTTCGTGTCTAAACTTTTCGAAAAGACAAGCCACTTCGCGTTTCTCGTTTGACAATTCAAGAGCAACTTCTAAAAAATGGCAGCTCGAGGATATCAAAGTGAAGGCTTCACCCTGTAAGATGAGCCAAGGCAGATCATCGTCCGATTTCTTTCCGCGCAGCTATAGCGGGTTGGATATCAAGAATTGTTCAGTTCCGCGCGAAAAGAATTCTACACCGCGAAGAATTTTCAATTCGTTTGATTTTCTCTTTGCTCGTGGTGTCGGCGAGTCGTCCGCACGGCAGCCACGAAGACTCGCGTGTTTGTAAACCGGACCGAGGCTCGATACCGCGGATGGAATCAGCGCGATTATTGCCGCCGATGAAACAATATCCGGGCACCGATCCGTGAGAGACGGCCGCGTGTCGTTTCCACGGTAAAAACTAGAGATCACGGTTTTGGACATGTATTGAGGATACACGTATATTCACGTGTACTAATATATATATATATATATATATATATATATATATATATCCGTATTTTAATCCGTGCACTTCTTTATACACGGATAATACACGGGTACCCGTTATTTTCAATACACGTGTATTAACCGCGTTATGAAGTTCAAGGGTACACGTGTATCGATACAAGAATTAATGTTATCTTTTCCCGGAAAATGTAAACACTGGTTTTCCTCCATCAAAATAAACAATTAATTGATTAAGGTTTATTAACAGTAATTATGCTGTTCGTTCATTTGCGCCAGGGCTTCGGAGTCGGTAGACAAAATTTTTAATTCCAACTCCAACACCTCTTTCTTTTTACCTCCGACTCCGACGCCGATTTCGACGCCGACTCCGACTCTCCAAATTGCAAAAAATATGTACTCAAAATAATTAAGAGTTATAATAAAACTGAATAAATAGTTGAAATATTGTATTAAAGTCTCAGAACATGGAACAGACAACTATGATACAACACAACACGACTGTCACTTTCTCACTTTCAGGAAATAGTTAGAAAAAGCACTACTACCATAACTTTAACTGTTTCTCCTCTACATAGTGCCGAGGTATATACATATACAATACGTCTATACTGTAGATCGAATATTAGCAAGTTATTTATGTATACATAAATCTATTAATGATTTATAAACAAAAGAGCCAGAGCTGGAGTCGGAGTCGATATATTTTTTTCCGACTCTGACTCGATCGCAGTATTACGAGGGCTCGAATATTCGAGCCGTTTGATTTCTTCAAGTAGATCGCATTTTTTCGAACAGTTCGACGATTTCAAATAGCTCGGAAAAATCAAATGCTCGACTCGACTCGAACAATCGAATCGAGTTTAGCTCAGCTCGTAAATAACGAGTACTCGCACACCCCTAATATTTTTCTACAATTTCGATCAATTGCAGTTTTTGAAAAAATTTCTTTTCACATCGCATAGTACAATATTAAAAATGTTATCGTCTTTTTTAGAGCGTCCGAATATTAATTCGTTTCTCAGTATTTTGATACACGTGAACACGTGTATTTCAGAACACATATCCGTGTATTAAATAGTATCCGGACTTCTGCACGGATTATATTAATGGATATCTGTAGTCAAAACACAACGGGAAGAAAATAACGTTACCGATGGAGAGCCTCCGCGATCTCTCTCTTTCTTTTTCTCGCTTCCCGATGAACCGAAAGCGAGGCTACCGCGAGCCTCGAACACCATTCGACGGCTTGATCCCCGGCTGTAAGCAGGCTTCGGGCCAAGTAACGGTAAACTCCATATCGCGTCGTTCCTACGGTGTCCTATTCACCGTGCACGAGCGCTCACTCTCGAATATCTTTTTTCTCACAAGTCTACGTTCCGAACGGTTGTTTATTCCCCGCCTCCGCAATTCCGAACCAAATCCCCTACAACTTCATTATTCCCGAACACGACGCCTTTTTTTAACCTCTTGCTATATTTTAACGAGTCAGACGAAGTCCGGCGAAGATTTTAACAAAGTCTAACAAATACGGATGTTTCGAGTTTCTTTTAGGGCTGTAACTTTCCTTCGAAGGTCGAAGATTTCGAAGCTTCGAAGCTTCGAATTTCGATGCTTCGATTTCAGGAACTTCGAAGTTCCGAAATTTCGAAGCTTCGAAATCTTCGACCTTCGAAGGAAAGTTACAGTCCTACTGAATACGTGAGTTTTGTCAAGCGCCAAGCCAGTCTTGTCTTTCTTTTCATTTAGTCCGCGACATCCGATTTCACCGAATTTAATAAAACTCATTAAAATTTTGTTTGCGAAGTATTATTTTTTAAGTACATTCGTTTTTAAGTACATTCGAAATTTATTAATAGAATGCACTCTTTTAAATTGAATTTAATTACGAAAAAATCAAAACGGAAAGTTCGGTGTCAGTCACCGATGACTGAAACTTAATATTTTTATTTATCAAAACTCGTGACATGGTATGGAACTCATAAGTTACAACTTCATACGTTTCGAAGACTTTGAAATTTCGAAGCACTTGGAAGACTTCGAAGCTTCGGAACTTCGAAACTTCTAAGTTCCCTTCGTTCCTTCGAATCCTTCGAAGCTTCGGAAAAGTTACAGCCCTAGTTTCTTTTCCGTTTCTAATAGACTGCGGATTGTATGCACTTGCGGCAAGAATGGATGGGTGTAACTTCAGATATTAAAAACATTGCAAGATTTTAAGATTATGAATATATTTCTTGCAACTTAATAAAACCACTGATTTGCAATTAATACAAACGATTTTCATTTTGCACAAAGATCCGCAGTTTAGTAATGAATAGTTGAGCATTCAAATAAATAAGCTAATTAACCATATGATTTTCAAACAATTTGTTCAAACAATTGTTCTATTGCACTGTCTAGTAGACAGTGGATTTTATGCATTTATGACAAAAGCGAGTAGGTGTAATTTAAAAGAGTAAAAACAGAAGAATCTGAAGATACTGTTCCATTATTTTCCACTTATTAAACATATTAAGACGGAAAATGAATGACTACTTCACTGCAGATTGTTGCAATTCGAGTAGAAAATTTGTATTCTGGATAAAGATTCGCTGTCTAGTGATTGCTAGACTTAGGAAAGAGAAGTGAAACGATTAAAGAGATTAATGTCCAAGCAACTCCTGCAGTTAGTCAAGACAATTTTGATTCAGAAATCCGCAGCCATTGGCAACGGAATGCGGTACCTAGGGAATGCAATGTAGCCATCGGAAATGAATGTTCGTCCGATGCAACAATTTCGCGGAGGCGGGCCGGACACTTGAGACGCAGTCTGCGCCGGTTTTTGCGAGCACGGCTGAATCAGATAAAGCGTAACCCAGTTTTCTGCGCGCGGCGAGGAGCGGAGGAACGTTCGTCGGAAACGTTTTCCGGCGGCTCGCGCGCTCGATTCGCACAGAGCTGAGCATTGTTTGAACGATTGTGTCGTGTGTCGCCAAGCGAGCGCGCGCAGGCGGTCGGGTACAATAAAAGAGTAGCGAGGATTCGCGACGGAGAACGCAGCCGGAAATAATAGCGGCGAGGCTCTGCTCGTCTCACTTTGCCTCGCTTTGCCTCGCGCCGAGAAACGGAGCAGATCGGCCGCGGAACGACCACGACAACGAGAACACGCCCGTAAAAGGGACGTGAAACATTCCGCGGCTCGAGCTTCTGTCCCCGGAACGATTTTACTCGCTTCCAAACTGAGCCAGACACCTCTCCACTCAAATGAAGTCGGTCCTACGAACTAACGTTCGCGGCGGCGGTGGCTTCCGCTTCAAGACGATAGGTTAGTTCATACTGAATCTCGCTGAGATTCAGTTTTTCATTGTTCAAGACTTCTTCAAGTGCGTTCAACATTTTCAGAGTGACCCATTGCCGTATTTTAACGAGTGATGAAGATTTCAACAACGTCCAACAAATATGAACGTTACGCGTTTCTTTTTAGACAATATTCAAAACAACGCGTCTATATATTAATAATAGAAGATATAGTTTATTTTTCGCTGTACAAAAAGAGTATATAATTACAGCAAAAGAAACACGTCACGTCGATTGCCTGGTCAAAGCTCAAACCGACTATCGGTGTCATAGCGAAAAACAGAACTGCAAGGGGTTAATGTAAGCTAATTGTAAATTACAGACGAAGTCATATTGTAACATGACTGTAGCGGCCAGCGTTCAGGTAAATTCAATACAGCGATTGTGCTTTAGAATCGGTACGAGGCCTGGGCATCTGGCTACGGTTTGGGCCTGTCACCGTAATTTCGTTAATAGTTATTGCAGCCCGTACCCGGGTCCTAAAGGGGGACATTTTTAGTTTTTCGCTCGCCTCGTTTCGGTTGCAGGTATGCTCCTGGCGTTTTATAACTACCAGATGTGGGGTTTTTCCTGCACTGGCCAACATCTTTAGGACACGTGAACCGTTCCTCGGGCGTCTTTCTCCGCACCCACAACTTGCCGTGTCTCCTTTATTTCGCGGATACCCCTGGGCCCATTCCGAGCCCTTAGTTTCGGTCCCTCCCACCCTCAACTTCCGAGGAAGGGGAATTTTAGCGCGTAAGGGAAGGGAGAATCGAACCATGGGCGAAGCTCGCTCAGATTTTAGAATTAGAATTAGCTGGACAGCAAGACGAGCAACTTCGCTTTCGCTTTGCATTGTATAGTAGGCAAGCGACCAGTTCTTTCTCAACATTGTATCATTTGTAACTTGGAAGCACAGTTCGAAATATAGTAACCTAAACACATTCAATTTGTTTGTTCCTTCAACCGTGAAGGTGGTCCTTCGAGAAGTTAGCGGGCACCTCGCAGTGCAAAAACAACAAAGGTCCGAACGATCAATATTTGATCAACCACGGATAAATAACAATGACCATACATTCTATAGTTTATAATGTATATGCTATAGAAACCTTGTATGGCTCAAAGCAATAAATAAATACTAACACTTCCCCAACATGCGTAAAATCAAAATTCAAATACCAAGATTTATGATGAGCAACCTTCCACCCCTCCTGCATTTAGCAGGAACAGTCCAGAATCGGGCAGTAATTAATTCTTTTACAATCGATTATTTGTCGTGGGGGTGAATCTACACCTCTGGATCGGTGGACATTCGTAAAAGAAACTCGCCGAAAAATTGTTTATAACGAAGGAAATTGTTGTTAAACTTTGTTTTTCTACTCATCGAGAAGAGAAAGAGTTTGAAAGGAGCCACGTGTTGCAAACAAATAGAAATTGAGATATAAGCTATTCAAGTTCTTGCAAAATTTGATTGTGTAGAATTATACGTATATTACTACATTAAATCCTCTACATATAGGCGCAACAATTTCTATATGATAGATGCGACCAAGAATATCCCCCCCCCCAACTTAGTACGGGGTAAACAACGGTGCTAAGCAGGAAATCGTTGTATTGTACTAATGCTATTCCATACCTGACAGTGATACATCAAGTATCATAAAACCCCAATTTAAACACCCTAATACACACCTTAATTTCTTTTTAGCGCAATCGATCGCCCAAGGGGGACCCACGGGTGTCTCTATTTTCACGCGCTGTTCTTCTCTACGTTCGGCTCTGCCTTTGGAGATAATTATTTAAATAAAAATTAATGTTTTAAAAACACCACGTTCTTCGTTTTAAATCTTACAAGTATTTGCGTAGCTGTTAAAAATTCATAATCACAAATTTTCAGGATTATCTGTACGTGGTTAGGAGTCTGTAGGGGCGTAGGAAAAATTATTTTATACTTTTTAGTCCATTTTAAAAACGTGTTTTTCGTGTTAAAAACGTGGTAAAAAATAGCTACCCTATATGATAGATGCGACCAAATCCCCCCGAGGCTGTCGCGTCTATAGAGGATTTACTGTACTACAGTCCACACGACCGTGTCGATGAGACAGACCATGATCGTGTGCGCGCCAAACGAAGTTTAACACGTTCCCGTCGGCGTGTACCACCGGTGGTTCATAGCAGAGTTTGGCAAAAATCAACTAATATTTAAAAACGACTAATAGTCTGATTGATTGTTAGTCGAAACTGAAAATAGTCAGTTAAAACTTTTTGATTAGTTAGTCACAACTACATGGCACTAGTTAGTCACAACTCTAAGTAATCGTTAGTTATTGCTTATTAGTTATGATTAATCATTAGTTAGTTTAAATGATCGGTCATCAATCTTTAGTCGTCAGTCACTATTATGCGATTAACATACCTTAATATGTATTCTTAACCTATATCGGAATTAGCAGTGACCGAACGTGTCATAATCTGTAATTTATATGTTTATAAACTAATAGGCTATTTTGTTGTTATTATTATGTCTTATTTTAACTTATAACCATTTTTAATCATTAGTCATGGTGAAATTCTGATTGCGTATTTAGTCATTAGTTATGCCATTATAGTCAGTAGTCAATATTCATCCTTAATAAAAATTTATTCATTATTCATTAGTCATTACACTCAAATACTTATGTAGTCATTACTCATAGTCACGCTCAAGTATTTACTTAGCCATTAATTATTAGCCACTTATGTAGAGTTTATGAAGTTATTAGTCAATTATCATAATTGTGACTAGCGTTTGCCTAACTCTGGTTCATAGACAATTGTACATGAGCCACCGGTGGTACACGCCGGCGGGAACGTGTTCAAGGGACATTCGTCGCTAGGCCGGTATGACATCGTCTCCCTGACCATTCGGATCATAAATTTGAAGTTGCAAAATGTGAAAGAATACCTTATATCCATTGTTCACGCATAAGAATATTAATCCTGGGTTATAGAATACTAATGTTAAGTATAGGTAGGCACTTACAAATTTTTCAGAATCTTCTATTCCTCCGTCGGATCAAGTGAACACTTGACGCCATTTTCGCGAGTACGTCTTATTAACGATGAAGCACAAAACACCACACTTCTACACAATCGCTGGACACTACACAACACACTTTCCGAAATCGTGACAGCGAACGGGAAGCGGTTACTCCGACCACGGTCAAAATAGTACTGCGGTTTTTCATAAATGGTTACGGGTGGATTTAGGTGGGGAAATTGTGCGTTCGTTAAATGGACGGAGGTATGTCGGAAGGATTTTAGGTTGAGAAGTGGGGAAACTGTCAAAGAAATTCCTTTTGTTATTGTCTTCGGTCGTCAATGACGTGGGATTTATAAGGGTAGTCCGCTCGCCGCTTCGATGGGTCCGTCGCGCGTGTTGTCGATCTGTCGGGGTTGAAGATTCGCATGCGTTTTTTGCTTGCTGTAACGTCCTTTACAGGAATATCGCCTGATCCGCTGGAGGAACGGTGAGGTACGGTAACATTTCATAATACAGGATTAACCCTTTGCACTCAGAGCTATTTTAACTCGAAAATTAAACATTTCCTTCGACCTAGACTATTTCCATTCTCCATGATTTTTCAAATTTTATAGATATGAAATTAGTATAATATCTCATACAATAACTAAATGTTCAGTAATTGATTACAGATATCAACATATTTAATAATTTAAACCAAATTTTGAATAACGGTATAGCAATTTTTAATGGTGACTCTGAGTCACCACTCGAGTGCCAAGGGTTAATATTCTTACAACAATGGATATAAGGTGTTCTTTCATATAATATAGGTGAAGTAAAAAGTTCTGAGCGTTTTTTCGGTTTATTTCGACGATGAAATTAACATACTTAGGATTATTCGATTTAGATCAAATATGCGCCGTTTTGTTCGATAACTTTTGTCCATTTTGAAGGCAATTTCATAATTCCGCGGTTGAAGAAGTCCTCGTCCCTATTGGTAAAAAACTTGACTAGCTCATTTTCACAAGCCTCTCTTGAGGCCTGTTTTGTACCATCAAGAAAATTTTGCAAATGCTTGAAAAGGTGATAATCGCTTGGTGCCAGGTCTGGACTATACGGCGGATGCGATAGCACCTCCCAGCCAAGCTCTCGGAGCTTCTAACGCGTCGTTAAAGATGTGTGCGGTCTGGCGTTGTCTTGATGCAACACAACACCCTTCCTATTGGCCAATTCTGGCCGCTTCTGGTCGATCGCCAGCTTCAGTCTGGTCAGTTTGTTGACAATAGAGGTCCGAATTAAGTGTTTGGCCCGATGGGAGCAGTTCATAGTGGATGATTCCCTTCCAATCCCACCAAACACACAATAAAACCTTCTTCGCCGTTAATCCAGGCTTGGCGATCGTTTGGGCCGGCCCACCGCGATTGGACCACGATCTTTTTCGGCTGTTGTTCTCGTATCTGACCCATTTTTCATCGCCAGTCACCATCCTCTTCAAAAATGGGTCGATTTCGTTACGTTTCAACAAAGAATCGCAGGCATCAATTCGGTCCAAAAGGTTCTTTTGCGACAATTCATGTGGCACCCATACATCGAGCTTCTTCTTGAGACCAGCCTTACGCAAATGATTCCAAACGGTTTTCTGGCTAATCTTCAGTTCCTGGGCAATGGAATAAGTGCTCACATGCCGGTCCGACTCGACGATTTCCATAATTCTATCCACATTTTCGACGATTGGCCTACCAGAGCGTGCCTCATCTTCGACGTCCATATTACCAGAACGGAATCGGAACCACCGCTTTGCTGTTGCATTCGATACTGTATTGGGTCCATAAACAGCACAAATTTTTTTGGCCGCCTGCTCCGCCTTTTCACCTTGGTCGTAGTGGTACTGAAGAATATATCGAATTTTCTCTTTTTTTACCTCCATTTTCGAACGCTGTAACACACAACTGGCTTCACCGAACATAAAACTGACAAAGAACGTTTTTGATGCGTAATGTATCAGCTTGAAATCGCCGTATACTATGACTCGATGCGATGTGTACATCGTGAGATATGGCTCACTAAAGACATCTAGCGGAAAACGCTCAGAACTTTTTTTTTGCAACTCCAAATTTGTGATCCTGATGGGTAGGGAGACGATAACGTCGTACGGGCCTAGCGACGAATGTCCCTTTAAATTTCGTTTGTCTCGAGGCACGGTCGGGTGGATTGTAGTAGTAGTTGATGTAAAAAACAGTTTTGACAACAATTTTCTATGTTATAAATACATGTCCACCAATCCAGAGAACGGATGACCATTACTTTTTTATACACCCTGCACACTGTAACTGAATCGACGTAAATTTCCTTCCAATAAATAACGAACAGTCGCCGCTCGTTTTCCGAGCAACGGTATAGTTGATATATATTGGCAGGAAAGCATTTTTTCCTGACGTCTGTCCGCGAGAGATCAGCCGTATCGTTTTTTCCGAGTCGTTGCCAACGAAAATGAAACAGTGCGCACGCGCCGGTGAAAACCGACGAGAATTAACGAGCCTCCGTCGGTCGCCATTCGCCACCTGTTGCCCGCAGAAATTCGTCGGCTGATACTGATTTACGGTCTGCAATGGGATAGCCGTTAGCGACCGCGTTACGGGACTGTTTGTCCGCCCCGTCCCTCCTGTCTATTATATTAGGACGAATGGCCAGACCGACGAAGCTTCGCGAGGGTTGCAGGACTCACCTTGACTTGGTTCTCCTCCGAGTTTCTCTCCTGGACATTATAGCTGACGAATCGATTCTGAAAAATTCCGATACGTTAACATCGTTATCCCACTTTTCTAATCGATATTCGATTGAACGCTTTAGCTACCGGACGCTGTTTACGCTCGTTGCGCACCATGTCAGTTGCATATTTAACTCGCGATCGTAAATTATTTGGAAAACCATTAGACAATCGCCGGTAGCTAATGCGTTAATCTGTCTGCTACAGATAGGTTGCCTAGTTTTATGCAATTCCGTTCGCGAAATCCGTGAGTATCGTATCGGGTCGCGATCGTGATGTAAATTTCGAACGGAGGTGAATGTGTAATTCGTTTCTGATAAATTAAATCCGTTTCTCTGTTATCGATATTTGTGCCCATAATTATAAAAGTGGTCCGAGTCACAATTTAACAAAATGAGTATATCAGTTATTTCTCATCACGTTATTTTAAACTAAATGAATTCAATGTAATTTTTACGATGTCGTCAAAAAATGAACCGCTAGTGCTTGTTATTTCAACATTATATGGAATTCATTTAGTGTTCGTTATGAAAGTGGTCTGAAACTTAACTTCTTCTTAAATTCAAACTTTGACACACTAAACCTACCAAGCTTTAAAAGTATCTGGTAAATATTGCCTTGTCAAAATGGCAACGCAAAATTTATTGAGATCCTCTGTAATTTTGCGATATAATATTGCAGATGCTTGAACCAGGAAATTTATTCCATATTTCTCCATAAATGGATTTTTATACTTTCGATAATTGGAAAATGTAATACCGGTCATTTGACCGTGGTAGGTTTAATGTTGAAAACAACATTTTCCTATGAGATTTACACAAAATTTCACATTCACAATAAATTTTCATTAATCAAGACTAATAAAATTCGAAATTAAAATGCCACATAATATAAAATATTGTTTAATTCATTCGAATGTAATTCTCTAAATATCTCGAAACAAGAAATGTATGATTTAGACCGCGCTTTCATAATTATGGGCACACGTTAAAAGATCATTCCACTTCATTATTTATTTACAATGCAAAAGATCGCCTAATTTCTGTTCACCCAGTATCAATCGAGTGTATTAACACAATAAACATATTTTCGATATCGTACGAATTTTTACTTGACTGGCATAGCGTTTAAAGGGCACGATTACGATAACCGTGACCCCTACTTTGAAGGTTATATTCGTGTTCCTGGGATCATTTTAAGAAAAAAATGTGTATATAACAGGTATCCAATGGGCTCCGTTTAGCCGGTAAAGTAGATTTCTTGTTTTTCATAAAACTGCAAATATCTCGGAAACTATGCGAGATATGGCAAAATATCAAGAGACCTTTTTTGTAGGAAATTGAATTTTTTTTATTTTATTTTTAATTTTTTTTTCTTCTGAGCGGACAACCCGAAAAATCCATTTTCTGTTTATTTTTTTTTTGTTTTTAAGGTGAGCTTTCAGTTTTGAAAGACTACTCCTATATTTCCGTATGCGTGATCGGGCCGGCCCTCTCCGCCCGCCACCACCTAACCCTAACTAATTCTGATCGCATAATCTTGTCATTCTATATAGCCGTCATACAGAAACTCGCATAGTTTCCGAGATATTTGCAGTTTTATGAAAACCAAGAAATCTACTTTACCGGCTAAACGGAGCCCATTGGATACCTGTTAAATACATATACATTTTTTTCTTAAAATGATCCCAGGAACACGAATATAACCTTCAAAGTAGGGGTCACGGTTATCGTAATCTCCCCGTCTAAAGTGTTAACCATTGTCGGAAATGCGGCAAGGAAGTTCTGATCATTGTAGACGAAAGAAGATTACGGTCTGGCAATTTGCGAGTCTGAATCGATTCGCAACAGAGAGTTGACAGGATGAAATGGCATCGTTGCTTCGAGACGCTCGCCCGAAGCAATCGTTCGAAATCGAACATGTCGCATGCAACGATCCGACAGAAGGAACGCGAGCGAAACCGCAGCGCAGGTGTGACGTAACGAATGAAAGTAGTTAATAAACGAGTGGCCGGGCCCGCGAATATATCTTTTCGACACCGGGCGGAGAAAGTGTTGGATACACCGTGCAACTAGTTTATTCCGTTTTACCTCTGATTTCCGCCTAAATAATCTCAAGGAAGCGGTCACCGCCACGAGAACTCTGCGCACTATCGTTTTCAGCGGTTTCGGATTCTCCTCCTCCTCCGCCATTTTGGTCCCGGACCGGACGATTTCACCGTCGAGGAATTTCTCGATCACATTTCATGCGTTTCACGAATGAGACATGCTTTTCTGATTGATATATGATTGAGACTGATATCAAATCGACCCGTTCGATTATCATGCTCACTACACTGCTGATTTTGTGGACGGAAACATCGGAAGAACTCGAGCACACTGTGTTAGGCGAGAGCTGAACTGTTTCTTGCAACAGAGAATGTTGATTTCGCGCAGAAGTCGATCGCGACGAAGAAATCGGGGATCGATAGATCGAGAACACCCGAGCAACACCGACACCGGTTCGACTCGACAAGTGCGCGCCGCGGACTCGACTAATCGCTCGGATCGCGGTAGTGCAACGCGGCGACGCGACGCTGCTTCTGGGAATAAAAAGTGTTCATCGTACTATCTTACCTCGGCGGTTTCCTGCTGATAACGTTCACCGACAGCCTGGAACGCAAAAACGAAACGTGTCATCGGATATAATTAAATGACGCTGGGAAATGGGGTCTGTGGAATTTGAACGTTCGTCGTCGACCTCTTCCCCGAGTGGATTGTTCACCTGCGGGTAACTCTGTTTACGGGAAAACAGCCCGAAACAGTTGTCGGAGACGAGCATTTCGTGAATTCTCATTTCCGAGATAGTTTTAAAAAATTCATCTCGAAAGAAACTTATCGCATGGAACGTTGATTTATTAATTTATAAAAAGCAAGAACCGACAGTGCGATGGGATGTTTGTAAGAACATTAGCCATGAGTCAGGAGAACAGCTGTCACGCGATCTAAACTTTCAACTGGCAGTGTACGCGATACTGAATAGGAATCGGATAAAGTTTGACTGTCTGTCTATTGGATACCGTTTCTACTTATTCTAATTGGTCGCGGAAACTTTGAAATCGTGAAACGATGGCGCGTCGCTTCTCGAAATAACACTGGCTGATGCTCTTGTTTGATATTTACAGTCTCCGCTTCTGAAAAATCTAGATAGCGATGTCATCTGCCGTGCGATAAATCTGCTGTTCGATATCGTTCGTACAATTAAACAGCTGGCGTTGATAGATCGCTGTAAATTGAAAATTAGATCTGTTTGAATATTTCAACTACGTCGAAGCTCCGAAAATATACTTGAAGAAGCATGGAACGGTGGCGATGATGCAATCGTTTAATATTTCTACGCGCTCGAAGGCTGCGAATGTCCGCGTCACTGGTAACCGCGACATAAGCACGCGCGCTAGTCGTGTGCACGAATATTATTCACGTTTTAGTCACCGACGTTTAGTCGCGATGCTCGGAACGTCACGAATTTCCACGGAGAAGGGACAGAATCGCTGCGCCATAAAAGATCACCGCGGTATGTGGACACCAACGTTTGTTTTAACTATTCGTCCAGGATTCTAAGCTTATTTACGTAATTCTATATGCCTTCCAACATTTCGCTACTCGTGAATTCAAGACATCGAATGTTCCGTACGAGGTCAGAAAACTTTACTCTACAGTGGTCGAAATTTCTATAAAGTCACTGTGTTTTGTGCCCGTGCGAAATCAATGCGGCCCGGTTTATGTACTTCTTTAAGGCCTGGTTTACGTTGTATTTTTGTCCAGAAGAATTTCAAAGTTGTTGCACACGTCTTGTTGTTACTGGGAGCTCTAATTCAGCTCGAAATTGTGCTGCATTTTTCCTTTCCTTAGCTGCAGACCTCATTAATATTGAATGTTGTCTCTTTGACTATTTTTTATTACTACCTTTATGATGATTTTTTTCCGTAATTTGCACGTAAATTGATATAATTATTAATCACAGTATACGACCGATTAGTTTTCCTAGCAATTGCGTGATTAGAGCAGGCCATATCTTTATAAGCATCGATTGATGCGTTTTCTTCACTTGTTAGTACTTTTCCTCTCGGCATTCTCATACACGTGAATCAAATTATAACAAACAGGATTTCCGTGAGTTCTAAAACTAATACTTTTAGAATATTTGCAGTTTTCCGTAATTCTCTGCTCAGAATACAGAGAAACATTAAGTGACTTTATAAAAACTTCGCACTTGTATTCTGCACCACACAGAAAAAAATTAAGAAAAACGTAAATAATAAACAAAGCGGTGTAGAGTACGCAGTCCCTCTATCCGAGTGTCTACAAGGGAGAAGACCAGATACGATAAATCAACAAAAATGGTGATATTTTTAAAATATCTATGAAAAACAAGATGACTTTATAGAAATTTCGAGCACTGTATATCGATCAAGTTTCGGGCCGAACGTTATTTAAGTAGCGCAATTATTGGTAAACTTGTTGACACGTTATTTTTCGTAAATTTTAGTTTTTTAGATATTCGCAGAAACATATTTTAAGTTTGTAGTAGTAAGTCTGGGTTAGGTGCAATATAAAAAATATAACTGCACTTTGTATTACATTGGGTGAAGTGCCCAAATATGAACCAGTTTTTGTTGATGTCATTTTTCTATTATTTTAGAATGCTCTTTTTCGACCAAAAATTTACCAGTCGTAGATGCATTTCCTTCCTATAAGATTCTGGGGTCAAGTTTGTTCAAAAATTAATACAGCGTGGGAAAGATATTTTTTTGTGGTGTGTCATTTGCAGGTTTCAGCGAAAGGGGTTCTTAATATGGTACACCTTTAGTCCCTAATATGACACCTAGTGCCATATTCGGCACCCACACCAAGAATGTCAACAGCTATACCCATATTAAGGAACCGGTGGTAGTGCCATATTGGAAACTCCTCGTGGACTGATAATACTAGCTACTGATAAAGAGAAAATGAATTTTAGCCCGAACCAACAGTTGGCAAACATTAATATAAATAAACTGAAACTACAGATATGTTCAAACATTTCAAAATTACTTACCTTCCTCGAAAAAGATACTATCGGAAATCTATCCACAAAAATATTCAACACGTGGAGACACAACTGGCGGAGGATCGATACTAAAATCTATGGAATGGTGCGAATGCACTGCACATTGTTGAGTAAACATGGTAAACTATTGTTTGAGGATTTTCTCACTAGAGTGCGACTTCTCCTTTACAAGATACAAGGCGACTATACCATATTTGAGCACTTTACCCTACTATTCGGGATCATCATTAATAGAAACTGGAAAAATTTCAGCCATATGTCGAAAAATCCAGTTATTCTTGTATTGTTGACGAAAAAAATGCACCGCTCGACCTTCGATTTCGAGGTATTTCATGTATACGTACACTCGCTACCGGGGACCATAACTGTTACAACCAAACAGAAAAAATGTCATGGAATAACAACTATTTCATCGACTAAGATCGTGTTATTTCCAAATAAGGATTATAAGTAACCGAAAATTTTTAATTATTTAATTATTGAGTTGTGTACACTTTTTCAGATGGAGCGAGCCTGTAAAATTCATTGAGAAGGTTTCGTACAACAAGACGAGTCAACAGACCATAAGAACAACAGATTGTCTAGCATTTGAAAGTTGTACTATTTAATAATAACTATTACAAATTTTCTTTATCAATAACTGTTATGAGCGATCAAAATTAGCTTCTCCCATCGAATAACTGTTATGAACGATCGAAATAAATTTCTCTCATCGATAACTGCTTTGAGCAATCGAAACAGTTTTTCTTCATCGATGACAGTCATCGAGGAGGATCCAATGTTTTGGACACTAATAACTGTTACTTGTAACCAAAAAGCATAAAAATCGATATTATTTAATCATTTAGTCATTATCTTAAATTTCAATAATAAACTTTTTATTAATGATTTTTATCGTAGGAAACGATAGAGTAACTGTTATTTTTAGTCCCTGCTCACTACAGCAAATTCTGCACTTTTTAATTGACGGGACACGTGTTGTAGGGCGGGAGACGAACAGCGTCTTTCCCCCTGCACCCACCATAAACCTAATCCGGGTCTAATCACAGTTCGTTCATGGCGGGATTCACTATAATGGAACTAACAGATTTTGTTGTTCAGAATGTCGAGATTTTAATTATGTATTTTCTACGCTACACTTCTCATTGGCAGGGATCTAATTATACGTACAAGTTTACAGCCGGATCATGCTGGTCTGAAAAGAGCGCCGGGGTTAGTCCGGTTCAAGGGCATTTTCTGGCATTTTTCGAGAGCTTTTACTTAAAGAAAGCGGTTCTAATTTTAAATGGCGGGATCGAGGAACCGTTTCTCGAGACGAGCCACCCTCTTTCCCCGGGGTTAATACCATTTTTGCTAGTCTGGCTCCTTCTCGTCCGGCGTTCGTTTCGGATCGAGATAAAAGCCCGCGGAAAAATTGGTCTGTCTCTCGTTGGGAAGAGGTCAACGAACGGGAGGCAAAGTTCGAGTCCACCGACGGTCCTTTATTCTCGTCGGGCCGGACAAACGGACGGATGGGCGGACATCTAATTCGAGGTGTCCCGATACTCACGTGTACTATGCCCGCGGTGTCCGATGAGGTCGCCGTGGCCAGTTGGTTCCGGTTCTCTATGACCGTCTTTATTTGCTCGAGCACCTGCAAACGAACGAACGAACCGGCGTCTAAGTACACGCTCGGCAATTATCCACAATGCCGAGCAGCCGCTGCCCGTAATTATCGTTTCTGTAAAACCCGGCGTGTCCCAGATTTCTGCGCGGCGATCCCCTCGCCGCTATTAAAACGGTAGTTGGATCGAGACGAGTCGGGGAAAAAGAAAGGAAAACGAACGGAGCCGGCACGCCGCGCCGGGAAAATATGCTCGCGAGTCCTTGGCGAACGTTGTTTCCGTTTCGAACGCCGCGTCTCCAACGAAAATTTCGCGCGATCGTCGGCACTCGTTAACACTTCAATTACCGGACATTTATAAGTCTCTTTAAAATTAAAAATCAGCAGGTGAGAGTTCCTCGATAGATCGTGCAAAAGCGACAGCAATTTCAACCCTGGTTCATCAAAGTAGAATTACATAATGGGATCCAACAATTTCTTCTGAAAATTCTTATTAAAAGGAAATGATTGAGCTTCTTTTAACCAGTTAACTGCGTTCGACGTGTATACACGTCAATCGAAATCTCTACTGCGTTGCACTAACAATAACCTTTTCAAGCATGAATTATTAATTTTTTACCAAATAAAAATGTAATCCTTCCTCGCTTTTCGTAAAATTTATAATAGGACCATTTGCCCTGCGTTCGACGTGTACACTCGTCAGTGCTTGATTTTTCATATTTACCAATTTTAATTTTTACAACTAAATTCCACAGTTAAGAGGTTAAATACAGTTCAGTCGTAAAAAAGCCTACTGGTAGGCTTCCGGTAGGTGAAGTGTTAATGCTTGTTACAGTCGTGTTAACATGCAAGACAAGCTATATCTGAGATTAATTACCCAACAAATTAGAATCAACGGAATGGGACAATTTCTTCTGGAAAGAGTGTTAAAGGGAAATTATTCAGCTTCTCTTTTAAATAGAGTTCGGTCGTTAAAGAGCCTAGTAAGACGCTCGCGATAGGTAAAGTGTTAAGCCGAGTTTGCGCGATTCAAGACGCGACCCCGTTCGCATTTTCTCGTTTGGGACACTCGGGTGGTTAGCCCCCGAGGCTAATGCCTGAAGGATCCGGAAACCTTTTGATGCTACAGTTTCGTTCTCGGGTCACTACTTGCAATGCACTGTGCAACTAAATGTATCGCGAGCAGGACGACATCGTGGCATAGGAGACGTTACCCGCAGAGATATCCTGTGCCTCTGTGCAACGTGCTGACTGTAGTCCTTATGCTCGATCTCGTTGCTGTTTCTCGTTTGTCGTCGCTGTAAAACAAGAGAGAAAAAAAGAAAATGGAACGGTTCACGACACACGCACGTCCGCGTCACGTGCTTTTCCACGAACGTGAAAACAATTCGAGACTTTCCTCGAGTATCAGAACGGAACGCCGAGCTGCGCGGCGCGCTTTTTTCCCCGTCGCGAATAGAAAGGATCTCTCTCTCTCTCTCTCTCTCTCTGTCTCTCCTCTCTTATTTTCGCCGGGTCCCGCGAATCTCAGGGCGAAACGACTGGTTCGCTTTCGAACGCGATACGAATCTGCCCGCGATATGGATATTCGAACCCCGCCGCCGCGCCGCGCCGGCCGTCTGCGCAAATAAACGAAGTTATGCGATTCGGTGCACGCCGAATAATAACTCGATCGTTACTTTCGCTGCGTGTTCCATTGACGTTTTGCTAAAACCATACCGTGCACCGTATCTTTTTCCTAGATCGCATCTCGACCAGGGATCTCGGCAACGTCTTAATGCACGTTACGCGTCGGTCAGTTTAGAGTTTCTGGGTCAGCCTCGTTTTACGCGGTTTAGGGTAAATCGCGGTCGAACTTGAACTTGACATTTAACTCGCCACTTAAAATTATGTTACGCGAATTACTCTTGTTGTTTCAGTTACCGTGCGAGCATCTGCGAAATTATCAGCTACACCGTGGATTTTATGCATTCATGATCAAAACGAAGAATTATTCAAATTACCAAACGAACTGTTCCTCACAGCGAATATGGATAAGCTACTCTTCTTGTGTCGGTTACTATGCTAATATTTCTGGCTGTTTCAGCGAGTATCTGCGAAATCATTAGCTACACCGTGAACTTTATGCATTCACGATAAAAATGAAGAATTATTCAAGTTACTGAACGAATTATAAACGCAATTGGCATACGTTGCCTTATAATAATGTCAAAATTGCATTTATTCAGATTTCATGCCAGTTCTGTTTAAATATTCACTTCAATGGATAAGTTCACTGAAAAAAATTTCTTAGAAAAACATTTACGATTTTAATATTTCCAAAAGAACAAGTCAGGAGCAAGTCATTCTGACTCATCCGGTAGTTCCAGTGTTTAAAACTGTTTCATTGCTCCTCGAAACAATTGAAATTCAGTCCAAAACGTTTTCAAATCTCGGCAAAGAATTACCATGACTGTTCGAGCCGCTTTGTATTATAGAACGATTAGTGGTCCTTTTCGGAAGAAATCGAGAGGAAGTATCAGAAACGAGCACCGAGTAATTACGTGGGATTGCGAAGACAGATATCGTCGACGCCCCGATTGACCCAAGGCGTTGTTCTTCTCGTTGTTCACCGAGGAAATTGGAAGACGAGTCACGAGTCGATCCTCGACACGTGTAACCGGCTTAACTCGATTCACGCGTGCCCAGAATGCCGTGGCGAACATTACGCTCATTGGATAACGAGAATAACGCCTCCGCCGCGCCTCTGTTTACCCTTTCCCATCGAGGATCGCGATTTACATCGATCATCGTTCATTTTCGCCAACAGAATAATTTTACCTACGCCGGTTCGCACCGAAACCGAGCGCCATTTGCATTCCGAACGTTTCGCACTTAAAGTACCCACGTTGACTTGCTGAAACGATCGTAGAAAGCGATCTTCTCTCTTTCCTTCGCGATTCTTCGCGATTGCGATTTACTCAACATTCTTTCTATTCTCCATGTTCTAGGGTGCGTATCTTTAACCTTTTGACGGCTGTGTCTGGGACTATTTTCATCCGGAACATCCGAATTATCACTGAACTAGCTTTTTCCCGCGACTTCGCTCGCACAGAAAACTGTTTAGTGCCCTCGGAAATTGATATTGTTTCTCCATAAAACCTTTTAACCCCCCATTCACCCCTATAGAGTTTTAATTTTATGTCATGCCGCCATCTTAGATTTCAAAACCCCTTTTCAACCCCTTAGGGGATCAATTTTTTAAAATGCCGAAATAGATGTTTGCTTAATTATATCAAAGAGCATTAAGACCAAGTTTCAAGCAAATCCGACCACGAACAAAATATTCCTCATACAAACGTTGCAACCCCTTTTCACCCCCTCGGGGGTTGAATTTTTCAAAATGCCGAAATAGATGTTTGATTAATTATATGAAAGAGCATTAAGACCAAGTATGAAGTAAATCCGACCACGAACAAAATATTTCTCATTTAAAAGTTGCAACCATTTTTCACCCCCTCGGGGGTTGAATTTTTCAAAATGCCGAAATAGGTGTTTGATTAATTATATCAAAGAGCATTAAGAC
>CM052283.1:2615363-2674858 GCA_028455765.1 Lasioglossum oenotherae | reverse complement strand
TTCCAGCCCTTTATATTTCCAATTATCCTCACTATTCTAGCTCTTTGTATTCCCAGTTATCCTCAGAATTCTAGCCCTTTGCATTCCCAAGATACTCGGAGAATTCTAGTCCTCTGCATACCCAAGATACTCGGAGAATTCTAGCCCTTTGCATTCCCAATTATCCTCAGTATTCCAGCCCTTTAAATTTCCAATTATCCTCACTATTCTAGCTCTTTGCATTCCCAATTATCCTCAGAATTCTAAATCTTTGCATTTCCAAGATTCTCAAAGAATTCAAGCCCTTTTTTGCATTCCCAAGAATCGTCAGAAAATTCTAGCCCTATGAATATTCGAAAATCTTTCAAAATATTACTGCCTGGATAATTTAGAATGAATTAATTGTCGAGAAAATTTCACACGGCTACCCGTCGCCGTCGCGTACCGCGATCAACGACGCTTAACCCGAAATACCACACGGTTGAGTGCATCAAGAGGGATCGTGGTACCATCGCAATTATAGTGGCCTAACTTTTAATATAATATATTTGATCCGTCACGTCGGACACTCGGTAGCAATTTAATTCAATAGAACGAATCTTCCCAATCAAGAGCACCGTCTCCGAATGAATCATGTTATTATTGTTCTCCGTGTGTACACATGTGTACGCGAGCGCATTCACAACTAGTGCAGACGCAAGCTGAACGGGGGTCGAAAATGTCGCTCGAACGAGTTAATTCACGTCCGATCGATTGACGCTGCTATTTTCACGAGATGCCCAGCTTCGATAGCGTCGCGATTCATTGACTATCGTTGCACTAAAAATACTGCGAAACGGAGGTTGAATGAGATCGCGGCGGCGTATTGCGTCACGCTTTGTTTTCTTCTAGGCGACACGGTTTCGAAACTGCGGAGACATTTATGCCAATATGTCACGGGAAGATTTTTTCAATACCGCATAGAACGTGCGTGGGGTGTCGAGGAAAGCGAGTCACATGTTCATTCTATCTTTGGCATGAAAAATCCTTCGATCGCCGAGCAAGAATGCTCCTGAAAAGCGATCCACGAACATTTTGGTGAAACAAGCATAATACCTGTTGAAAAATCAACGGCTGCCTTATTTTTGGAGGTATATGACAGTAATTTATTTTTAGCACTTAAGCCTTGTAGGTTTCCCAGGATAAAAGCATATTCGCGCACCCATTTGAGCTAACGGCTACCTGTGTACCAAATTTCAGCTGTCTGAAGCTTCTGTTTTCCGAGATTTTTTACCGTTACAGAGGAACTTAAGGATGTTCTGGAGGTACAATGGGAGACAAGAGTACAAGAAATTTGAAATCCATCAATACATGGCAATGAAAGCCGTTCATGAGTATATTTTGCATTAAACTTTTGCGAATACTGTACCCTCTGTAGCTATATTCAGTGGTCTACACTTGTCGCGACAACACGATAAATTTGACGTTTTGTAACAGTATATAATTTTTTTGCTCTGTAACTGTTTAGTGAATCCTTATCAATTTTTAACATGATTAATTACATAATTTTTACTACATATACAAAAAAAAAACTGGAGTTTCCAGTTGCGTTTTTTCAAGGTTTAAATAGAGTTTGAAGTGGAATTTAATGAATTCTCCATAAGAAGACGTGTTAAAATGTGCGAACTTTAAGTTCCTATAATTCTTAAACGGTGCAGTGAATCGAACCCAAACTTTGGTAATTGCATTAATTTAGTAAGGATTATATCTTGTCAAATTTTCCAAAATTTTGTTGCGTTTTTATATATACCTCCAGAACATCCTTAAGTAACTCTAATTTAATTTTAGCGATTAATCCTGAAGGACCTCCGGGATAAAAACAAATTTGTGCATCCGTTTGGGCCTGTGTACCAAATTTCATCTCTCTATTATATACAGTACTGTGCAAAAGAAAGAAGCACCCGGCCATACTTAATAGAAGAGCGTAAAACATCAAATAAGAACACAGTAAGTTATGAAAAAGGATTCCGCTATTTAATTGAATAGTTCTGAGAATATGTGTTATTGCGGATCATCTAACACTTGAAATGCAATAAATCAATCATTGTACAATACAATTTCTACATGTTTGTCATTCTGTTTTATAATTATACTGGGTGCTTGTTTCTTTTGCACAGTAGTGTATTTATAGTTAGGAGCAAAACTGGTCACGCACAGTTTAAATCAGAATAACTTTTTTATGACTGGACCAAACGACTTCAATTTCTGTGTAAGGCTAGATGAATCAGTTTAGTAAATGACGTCTAAAAATATGTTGAAAATATCCATTTGGTCGGAATTGTGAAAAACAATAGTAAAAGTTGATTTTTACGATTTCTTTAACTGGGCCAATAACGCAAATTTAAAAGATGTGTTTGGTCATCTTGTATAAATTATATACGCTCCGAAAATTTCATCGAAATTGGTTAATTAGTTTACCAATCGATCAAAAGTGGTAAAAATTGCAATTTTTCCAGATTTTCTGCCTTTTTACCACATTTGATCGATTGTAACTCGTAAAAGAAATTAACCAATTTCAATGAAATTTTCGGAGCGTATAAAATTTATACAAGTTGACCAAACACATCTTATAAATTTTCGTTATTGGTCCAGCTAAAAAAGTCGTAAAAATCAATTTTTACTATTGTTTTCCACAATTCTGATCAAATGCATTTTTTCAACATATTTTTTAGACGTCACTTACTAAACTAATTCCTCTGGCCTTACAGAGAAATTGAAGTCGTTTGGTCCATTCATGAAACAGTTATTTTGATTTAAAGCGTGTGTGATCAATTTTGCTGCTAACTGTAGAAGACAACTGAAAGTTCGTATGAACAACTCACCTTTGGGAAGGGGATCGACGCTGCTCTGCGCGGAGAACTCGCTGAGGCCGACGTTTCGATGTTGCTGATGATGGTGGTGGTGATGATGATGATTCTGTGGAGGCGGCGATGCCTCCCTGACACAGCCCATCAGCGTCAGAGCGCCTCCGACGCCTCCACCTCCGCCCCCGCCTCCAGTGGCGGTGCTCGTCGACATCCTGCTGGTCTGAAACACCCCGAAGAACCATGCCGCTACGTAAGACTGTGCGACACGCTGATACCATGCCGCGAGAAATGAATTCTCCGCTCTTTTCCAGCTGTTCCAGCCATCCATCGTCACCGTCGATAATATCCCGTCAACAGTAAAATCCCTCAACCCGATCAATTTCGAAAGCACCGGCAGCACACGCTCCGAACGGATCACACCCACGCCACGCACTGTACACCGAAAAAATACGCGTGGCAGCCAGGCAACTATGTGCCCAGACAATTCCAAGAGGCTATCGATCCGCGCCAGCTGACCTTAGTCTCCGTTCACACCGACCTTGCACAACGCATCGCTCGGCCGGCTCTTCCGCGAACTGTGACCCAGACTAATCGGAACTCTAATCAATCTTCTTGTACTCGGCGTAAACTAGCCACAGGGTTGTAATCGGATACAGCGTCCTAAAAATGTTCGAGGGTTCCACCTTTACAAATTACGAGCAACAACATGGTCGACCTTTCAAGGCAGACACAAGGTATCCAGACTTCACCGTTTACAGGTTACAACATCGTCTCACTCCCACGCGTTTTCGCCTTTACAACCCGAACACCGGTATCTGGAGTGCAGACTTCAGCGAGTGCAAGCTACAACATCGCCCGCCTTCGTAAAACACCAACGCGCAAGGTGACTCCGGAATTCGTTTCACTTCGCAGGATTGAACTTGGACGATCTACAAAGGAACTTCCTCGTCCCGAATATACATTCTCCTCGAGACAGGCGGAAGAAGAGGGACTGACTGGTTGTTCGGGTAGCCGGGGGAGAACAGTGTCAGTTTCGGTGCAGCGTTTCGTTGTGTAACGCTCGGCCGTTCCGTTACGAAACTTCTCTGCGTCCTGCTCCGGCCTCCTGCGCGCACTCTTCCCTCCGTGCGCGTCCCTCCGAGGGCAAGGTCACTTGATACACGGCGACGCACGGTGTGTGTAGCGTAGATATAGCATACAGCGGCGTCAGAGATCAAACGAGAAGGTGGAGAGAAGAAAATCGGATGACGTGCGATAGAACGAGCGAGTAAGCAGAGCCGACCGGCTAGAATCCTCGCGGAACTCGGTTAGAGGGGAGGCTGATACTCGCTGGAGGGAGGGACGTGCACTCTCGCGGAAGAGGATGCACACGATGCGATGTCGCAGAGAGGAGGGGAAGCAAAAGTTTCGTTCGTGTGCGAGTTCCTGTGTCTGCGGCACACGCTCTCCACGAGAGACGGACACCCGATGCAACCTCTCTCCGCGTCGACGGGCTCCGCTCTCTGTAGCAATGGGTCAGGAGATGGTCTCCATGGTAACCGGAGCGTGAGAGGGGTGCACAAGAGAGACAGAGAGAGAAAGAGAGAGTCGTCGTGCATCGATTGCACCCTCGGCTGCCGGACGACCCTGACCTTCGCACAGCTGACGACCACCACAGCTCCGCTCTGCTCTGCTCCGCTCTGCTCCGATACGCGTGTTGCTCTTGCTGCTTGCTGCTGCGCCGTTCGATGGACAAGGTTGCTGCCGGGATCACGAAATTAACGCTGCCGGTTCTCGTTAAGGTATCGTCCGCGGCTCACGTTACGACCACACCGCCACGGGACACCTTTTTAAACCCTATCCCTCTGTTCCCTGGTTTGCCCCTCGCCTCGTGCCCCTGCTCTTCTTCCAACACAGTGGCGATTCAAGCGGATAGATGGGACCAGATAGTTGCACGCTTTAAGGGGGCTACTCGCCGAACCGGTTGAAAACATCGATTTCTTTTCGGTTTCGCTCGAATCGATAGCGGGGCAACGGTAAACTAATACCACGCATCGTTCCGTGACTGAGTTCTTGGCTGCGGTGGACTATGATGAGTCGTGCTTCTTTCAATTCTTCTCCACATTCCTATGATTCGCCAGTTATAACTAAATTTTTTATGAAAACTTTCCTTGCATCATTCAGCGAATAATCTTCCACGATGGCTTCATGCAGAATAAGAATAGCGATTCATCCAGGCTAACCGGGAAATTGTTCAACCGAAAATGGATCAGTCTGAGAGCGAAGCGCACTCACGCGAACGATCAACAGTCCTAGTTACCCTGCTAACCGAGGACTAGAGCTGCCTAAATTGCAGCATTTCCGAGAATCATCGTCAAACTCGACGTAACGAACGCAAACGTTAATTACGAGTACTCCTCGCTCTGTACGCTGCCTAGATTCTCGGCAGTCGGGTATCTTGTTCCACGGAAGAAGCGCTATGTTGTTCGAGGAACTCGTTAACACCATGAGGATCGGGGATCAAACCTGGCTTCGTATTCCTGATAGCCCACACCTCGTGGTTTCCCACCGGTGGCCAATCAAACCCCGTGTTCATAATTTTCAATAATTCCAATATAATTTTACGAAGATGAAGAGGTTGCTCAGAGACCGATGCTTCGCGAGACGATTCAGCTGAATGATCCTGATAAAAACTATGGCTTCGCACTCTTGGTCGACCATGTTTCATAGTTTCCCATCGGAGGCCATTCAAATTCCATTTTCACCATTTGCAATGTTGGAAACATGTATAACTGCAAGTTATCATATATATACATATATGTCTATAATATAAAAATCACTTATTGTAATGTAACTAAGCGACATCGGTACAATTACCTTATTAATGACACGCGTCTATGTAGATTGTACCTCAGACGTAAAACCAGGCTCTAACAGTGAACACGTATTATAACACGCATTATCAGAAATATATTCATCGCTCTTTCCACAAAGTAAAAATCTCATTGTTTTAATCCATTCAAATATTTCACTACTCAACATGCAACATCATTTTTCCAAGATGAAGAGGTTGCTCAGACACCGATGCTTCGCGAGACGATTCAGTTGAATGATCCTGATAAAATCTATGGATTCGTACTTTCGGTCGACCATGATTCATAGTTTCCCATCAGAGGCCATTCAAATTCCATTTTCACAATTTCCAATCAAATTTTCCAAAGATGAAGAGGTTGCTCAGAGACCGATGCTTCGCGAGACGATTCAGTTGAATGATCCTGATAAAATCTATGGCTTCGCACTCTCGGTCGACCATGTTTCATGGTTTCCCATCGGAGGCCATCCAAATTCCATTTTTACAATTTCCAATATAATTTTCCAAAGATGAAGAGGTTGCTCAGAAACCGATGGTTCACGAGACGATTCAGCTGAATGATCCTGATCGAAACTATGGCTTCGTACTCTCGGTCGACCATGTTTCACGGTTTCCCATCAGAGGCCATTCAACTTCCATTTTTCACCATTTCCAATCAAATTTTCCCAAGATGAAGAGGTTGCTCAAACACCGATGCTTCGCGAGACGATTCAGCTGAATGATCCTGATAAAATCTTTGGCTTCGAATTCTCGGTCGACCATGTTTCATGGTTTCCCATCGGAGGCCATCCAAATTCCATTTTTACAATTTCCAATATAATTTTTGCAAGATGAAGAGGTTGCTCAGAAACCGATGCTTCGCGAGACGATTCAGTTGAATGATCCTGATAAAATCTATGGCTTCGCACTCTCGGTCGACCATGTTTCATGGTTTCCCATCAGAGGCCATTCAAATTCCATTTTCACCATTTGCAACATAATTTTTCCAAGATGAGGAGGTTGCTCAGAGACCGATGCTTCGCGAGACGTTTCAGCTGAATGATCCTGATAAAATCTATGGCTTCGCACTCTCGGTCGACCATGTTTCATGGTTTCCCATCAGAGGCCATTCAAATTCCATTTTCACCATTTGCAACATAATTTTTCCAAGATGAGGAGGTTGCTCAGAGACCGATGCTTCGCGAGACGTTTCAGCTGAATGATCCTGATAAAATCTATGGCTTCGCACTCTCGGTCGACCATGTTTCATGGTTTCCCATCAGAGGCCATTCAAATTCCATTTTCACCATTTGCAACATAATTTTTCCAAGATAAAGAGGTTGCTTAGAGACCGATGCTTCGCGAGACGACTCAGCTGAATGATCCTGACCAAAACTATGGCTTCGTACTCTCGGTCGACCATGTTTCACGGTTTCCCATCGGAGGCCATTCAAATTCCATTTTCACCATTTCCAATCAAATTTTCCCAAGATGAGGAGGTTGCTCAGAGACCGATGCTTCGCGAGACGATTCAACTGAATGATCCTGATCAAAACTATGGCTTCGTACTCTCGGTTGACCATGATTCACGGTTTCCCATCGGAGGCCATTCAAATTCCATTTTCACCATTTCCAATATAATTTTACGAAGATGAAGAGGTTGCTTAGAGACCCATGCTTCGCGTGACGACTCAGCTGAATGATCTTGATAAAATCTATGGCTTCGCATCCTCGGTCGACCATGTTTAACGGTTTCCCATCGGAGGCCATTCGAATTCCATTTTCACCATTAACAGCCTAATTTTCCCAAGATGAAGAGATTACTCGGAGACTTTAGGAGATGATTCCGCTCGTAGCCAAAACTATGGCATGTTCTAAAGATAGCGTGCGGCATGACACCATTGTAACGAGCTCGAGTGCAGAAAATAGGGTGAAAGTACCCGGCGCGACGCTTTTCTGCGAGCGTTCCCGGCGAACGAGCAGCGAACGCGCCGACGCTAATCGAGCTAAGTTCGTTAGATAAAGCGGAGAGATTGCCACGACCTTGACATAGCTGCCACAAGCTATCCCGTCGGTGGAATGACTTCGTTCGGCATTAGCGTCTCTCGCTCTAATGGAAGCGCAACCCACGCTTCTGAATTCAGGACCTCCTCGCGACAGTCTCTCGGAAATGCTCGTGTCATCGAACATCGAACGTTAATCGCTCTCCAGCGAGCTTCCACAGCTATATTTACCACGTCAATTTATTTCCAAATCAACGGGAACAACCAAAATTTTAGTCATGAGTAGACTGCGGATGTTTATGCGATTTTCAATTTTTGTAGACAAATTTTAAGGAAGTGGTACCAAATATAATTCTGTTTTCACTAGAACTAGCATTTATAGATCCAAAATATGCATTTTTGAATAATTAAGCTCCAGCATTTTTCGAAAATTTTTGTATGTCATAAATGCATAAAGATCCCGCAGTCTAGTCATAAGAAATCGTATACAGCCAAACCTGTTTTTGTGCGGTAGATACTTCTGAGCTGATCTGATATTCATGTACCGCATAAAAAAAAGTCGCGCAAAAAAAGTAGCACAAAAAAGTCGCATAAAAAAAGACCGCGCAAAGACAGGTTTGACTGTACCATACAATCGCAATTGAAATTGCGAAATAAATTGACAAAGTATGTTGGCAAGATTGGCAGAGTAAATTGGTGGAACGTCTCGGCGAGATAAATAATCTCGCAAGTTTTTCGAGGCAGGAGCACACTGTAAAAGCTTCCGGATCCATCGAGAATGCGCCGCTGGTAAGATGTCGTCGCTTCGATGAATGTTCGCCGATTAATTTTTTATTAATCCCGGCGGAACTTTCACGGCGGCTTATGCGCCCGGGATAGGTCTTGCCGAAGCGTCCATTAAAACGTCACGGGCAATGTCTCGAATACTCTTCCGCGGACGACCGGGAGACACCGAGCAGCGCAATTAACGCCGTTTCGAACGGTACGTCGTCCCCCGCGTTACCGGAGAAAGCGCGCGGGCATGATTCGCGACGTGTCGGGCCTTTAATTGTTTCGTCAAACCGGAAAAGTGAAACGCTGCTATTCGCCATTCGACGATTCACCGTTACCAATAGGTGTGTTCCTCTCAACCGTTTTGCAACGTGCTTCTCCTCTCCGGTGAATTTTTCAACATCCAACAGGCATACTTTTCTCCGAGTGCTCGTTCAACCGATCCTATTTCTTCAGGCACTGTTTTATTTTTCATACGTGGTCCGACGTTACCCGTGATCGTGAACAGCATTTTCTAAAAATCGAAGAAATTCTTGAAAATCGACAAGACTGCAGTTCTTGTCTCAAGAATTTCTGGAAATTCGTCTATAAAACGATACTGCTCTTGCATTCCTAACGTTTCATGCTTTACGCGCCCGATGCATCAAATCTGCAGTCCATCATCTTCGAGTCACATTTTTAGCTTTATTTCTTGCAAATGCACGAAAACGTCGACGAATCTCACAGTCGATTAAAGATAGAGAGCGCCATCCATAAAGTTTACAGACTCCCGAGCATCCCTCGGAATTCTTAAAAGACCAAGACTATTGTTTCGTGGATCGCTTCGATCGTCCACAAGAGAATTTCGCGAGCGATTAGGATCGGTGACAATGGAAGAGCTGAAACATTGTTGGATCGAGGGAAACGGTGGACGCCTGGCCTGATTTTCCGTCGATCAGCCGCGCGATTGCTCTCGCTTCCGGTTCCGTTGAACAATTAGAGCCGCGCGCAACCGATTATAGCAAGGCATCAGCCATCGATTCTCTTATTGATCGCGTATCTAACAATGATGGCTCGATACCGAGGCCTTATCCGTTATATTGCGCTTTTCGCTTTAACCTTTTACCCGCCTTTTTTTGACCTATCTCCATATTTTCAACATTTTCCTTCTGTGAAACAGAGACCAAAAAACAGTCCAGTATGTTCCCCTTCCGATCGTTGCCTTCCTTTATGAGAATAAAAATTGACCATTTTTTCCTCTTACAGTTCTTTCGAAGTTTAATGCGATACATCTTTTAAGACTTTAAGTGATACATGAAAGATCTACACATAGATCGAAACGTCGAAAATTTAATCTATTTGCAGAATTGCTTTTGATGTAAAATCAGATCGAACCAGTGCGCCGAGAGCATTAGTACATCGTTTATTAACAATTATACGATCATTTAATATTATATATAATTTGTATTAATATATACATTAATATTAATAAAGGAGGGGTTTTTAACGATCGTAATTAATGTTTAATTAATAGTAATATTTTTCTCGGCGCTATGTTTCGATCAAATCTTTACACTTTTGAATAGCTATGTTTCTAGGGCATAGAACGTTTGCTTCGGATTTGAAACTTTATAAACGTTCCCGACTCGGGTTTGAATCATTGCAAGATACCAATCAAAAGTGTAAAGATTTGATCGAAACATAGCGCCGAGAAAAATATTACTATTAATTAAACATTAATATTAATATATACATCATTTGATTAACAATTATACGATATTAAAAGGGACAGATACACGAAAGAGTCTATTATAATTTTTAAACCGAATTCAGCAATAAAGAATGCGAATGGAGGAGCAATCAGAGATTACAAGAAGCAATTGTTGAGAAAACAATCAACAAGTTAGCTCATTTTCCAGGTAAGAGCAACAGCTGATTCAATGAATAACTGTGCAATCACGCGACGAACGTTACCGGTGCTGTCTCAGATCAGAGTTACACGAAGCTTGCCAGCTCCCGAGTATTAAAATCTTTTCGGAGAACGTTGAAAATGTGGATCAGGAGATACAAGTTCGTTCATTTCGTAATACAGATAACAAAAGTGAACCAGCAGGAAGTTAGACAATAAATACTAAATGAAATATGTTCCCTAAAGGAATGCGAACGAACCCTTATTACTCACCCTTGCGTTTAACATACGGTTTCGATCGTGGTACTCGGGCGACGAACGCTTAAATTTTTCAACAAAGAACCGCGTCGTTAAAGTACGAGCGGTGGCGGTAGTATACCCTCGATTTGTAACTAGAAAGGGACTAGAATCTCACTAGAAAAATATAGTGAGATTATTTGCTAGATAGTTATTTGCTAGATATTTGCTATTTTTACTAGAATCTAACTATATTTTCGATCGAAAAAATGGGTCTGCGCCATGTCGTTGTTTGAACTTATACGAGCATATTTTGAGCTGGGTGAGGGCTCATTCTAAAGAGGAAGGTTTATCACACCACGCTCTGGTCATCATATAAGTCAAAAAGTCTTTGGGAGACAGAAAAATGCATTGAAATCTGCGGGTTTTTTCCTAGATTTTTGGGTCCTCATATTATTAGATATAAACACTCACCCAGCTCAAAATATACTCGTATAAGGTCAAACAACGACATGGCGCAGATCCATGTTTCGACCCAAAATCTAGTAAGATTCTAGGTATTTTCTAGTTACAAATCGCGGGTATACTACCCCCTTAAAACGACTAAAGATAGGAACGGTGGGAGCGCTATTGAAGCAAACGCGGAATCCGCCTCGAGAGCGTTGAATAAAATTGAACCGGACCGTGACCGTACACCACAATCGTAGCCGCTCCGCGCGAATAAAGCCTCGTTGTGTTTGCACAACTGCGATAAAATCGAAGAGCGTTGCCGCTTACCTTAAATAGGAACCGACATGATAGATACGGTTCGTGTTGCCGTGCCCCGAATATCTGCAAACAGAACGGACGAGAATTAACAAACGTTCAACAACAAAGAATAGAAAGTATTCAAATATACTTTCCCCAGATCGAATCGATCTCCGCAAACATACTTTGCAGAGATCATCATTTCCGAATTCGCAAACGCTGTTAAACTTTCGCAGTGTACCAGACTCTTCACAATAACATTCGAGTTCCGTCTCTCAAGACTGTTAAATTTTTAGAGTGGTCCAGCTGATCCGCAATTTTTCATTTAAACAATGATGAAATTGAAGGTTCTCTCCAAACACCGTCAAACTTTCGCATTGTATCAGACGCTCGGCGATAAAAATTGGAGTTTCTCCCTCAAGACTGTGAAATTTTTCATTTAAACAATGATAAAATTGGAGCTTCTTCCCAAACACTATTAAACTTTCGTCTGTACCACGCGCTATATGTACAATAAAATTGGAGTTTCTCTCTGAACACTGTCAAATTTTTACAGTGTACTTCATTTTTACAGTGACTTTCATTTAAACAATTATAAAATTAAAGGATCCCCGCCAACGCTACACAATAAAATTCGAGAGTTTCTGTCTCGATACTATCAAATTTTTACAGTGCAGCAACCGCTCCGCAATTTCATTTAAACCGTGCTAAAATTGGAGGTTCCGTCCAAACACTGTCAAACTTTTGCACTGTACCAGACGCTCCGCGATTAAATTCAAGCTTCTCTCTCAACGCTGTAAAATTTTTACAGTGTACCAGGTGCTCCGCAATTTCATTTCAACCGCGATAAAATTCGAGGTTCTCCCCAAACACTGTCAAATGTGTTTACGCTACCAAACGCAGAATAGCTCGACTAAAACCGCGACGATATCGATCTCCTCGCCATCGGCGATATCGCAACATCTACGCGCGGTGCGTTTCTGAAAAAGCGAAAGCGAAATTCTCTGCGAACTCCGTCAAACAGTTGTTCAATATCGAACACGCGCAACAATTCAATCTGTCGCGATTCCTACCGTAGAGAGAACGGAATTCTCGTCGGTTTAGGGCTCTCGGAGAGAATCGCGACTCTCCGGCGGAAAAGCGTTTGCCCGTTTGTCAGCGGACGTGTAAACAACGAGTCTCCTGATAGCTGGAAACAAAGCTGTTGTCGGCCGTAAAAACCACCGCGCTAAAATATCGCGTTCCCGGGGCGATAATTCGCGGCTGATTTTTCAGTTCGCGGGGAACCGCGTTGGAATATTTATAGGCGCTCGAGAGAGAGAGCAGAAGAGACACGACGAGAGATCCTCTCTCTTTCCTCCCCTCGGATTTTTTCCCGTTAATCCAACATCCCAGAATTAACCGGATCAACGACGTAGACTCGCGTTTCCCGTTCGCGGCCTGCATCCACGGGCTGCATCCGAGCCGTTCGTTCACGCTTTATAAATAGACGGTTGAAATTCTGTCGCGTCCGGGCGTGGCGGCGCCGGGTCCACGGCCGATGGATCCTAGACGCGGAATAGATCACTCGTCGCGATCCATTCATTAGGGGACGCAGCTAGCGTTTTCAGCGACGACTCTTCTTTTCAGAGATATCGCTTCCTGAAAACGCACGCTCGCTGGGAAAACTACGCTCGGTTTCATCTTGGCGGAATTCCGATCTCGCGAATGGGAACATTATGGCAACGTTTCACTACCGTTGACCCCTAGGCTCGTTTAGCTGACATGACGAGGAAACGTCCACAGAATTTTTCTAGATGATGAGCTTGCGGAAGAGTTGACGATCATCAGAGTTAGCGGATCTTCCGTAGAATCTTGTACCAATTATTTTCGTCCGGTGAAAATGTTACGAATGGTGCTGCAATTCTGCATCATCTATTTCAGAGTATAAGTTGTAGTCTGAATTGGGGACTATCTAGCTTCAGATCTAGCTATTTTGAAGTCTACTTAGCTTGAGATATATCTATCTTGAAGTCTGTCCATTTGAAAGTCCACCTAGCTCGAGGTCTACGTAATTTAAGATCTATCTAGCTTGAGATCTATCTAGCTTCAGATCTGTCCATTTTGAAGATTACCCATTTTGAAGTCTACCTAGCTCGTGATGATTTTGAAGATTACCCATTTTGAAGTCTACCTAGCTGGAGATCTATATCTATCTTGAGGTTTACCCATTTTAACCCTTTGCGGTCGGAGCTATTTTAACTCGAAAACTAAACATTTCTTCCGACCTAAAATATTGCCATTTTTCATGAGATTTTAAATTTGGTGGATATGAAATTGATATTACAGTTTATGAAATAATTAAATGTTCAGTAATTGATTATATACCTACATATCTAATAATGTGTAAGGAACAAGCCGTATTTATTTGTAAAACATGACACACGGATAACCGATCGTTGACAAACGTGTTTCTCGCGAAACCTCGTTTCGATCTGATCTTCTTTTTACAATTCGTTGGCAATTACAATTTTAGAATTCTTCTGTTCCGATTCTCTATTTTATAAATTTAACTATAATACAGGGTTATTTATTAATACACACATGTTCATACATATAATACATACACATCATTCGTACTTTAACCCTATAAATGTAAACAATATTTTCAATAATGGTACAGGCAACTTTTAATGGCGCCTCAGAGGCGCCACTCGACCGCTAAGGGTTAAAGGCCACCTAGCTTGAGGTTTACATAGTTTAAGATCTCTCTAGTTCTAACCGGAAGTTCAACTTGCAGCCTAACTCAAGATGTACCTCCCAAATTTCTTGGGTTAAAAGGCTTCTTGCCGCGACAAAGTTTCTCTATTTTGGGGACACCCGATAGGAAGGGTAGGCTAGGGTCGAGACGAAGCGAATAGTTTGGTTTTCTCGTTGAAGTCACTGGAAAAGGTGACGCATGCATCGCAGCCCGGAAGTGACGATTGTAGAAAAGGATCGTGCGCATTTCTGTTTCTCGAAGGGAGCGTACGGCTTATTTAAGAAACGTCTGCACCGAAACGAGTAGCACCGGGCGTATTTTCGTCCCGCTGTACCGAGACCAGTGTAGAAAATAAGCTGTGGCCTCGCTGTTGTTCAAAGGACTCTTTGATTGGATCGAGTGGGTACCGTTCAATCTTCCCCGCCCTTTTCTTCCTCACCCAGTCATCGCGCGGCCGTCTTCCACCCCAGCTTTAAAAGACCGAACTGAATCGGCTGGGTATCTTTCCACGGAAAATCATCGTCCCAAGGGACCGAGTTTTCCATTCGAAAGTCTTCCTCCTCGCGCTATTCCAGACTCCGAACGGGGAATCGTCGCTTCTTTCATGGAGCCGTCAAAGCGATTCAATTATATTCGTTGGATATCATCGACGAGAAAATTGCGCGACTTTCTGCAGATTCAATCCCTTTCTTGTTCTACATTTATTTTCGTGCGGTAGATAGTGACCGTTAACAGTTTCTGTTTTCTTTTATTTTACAATTATTGAAATTAGGATGACTAGACAGCGGATTTTATACATTTACGACAAAAATGAGTAGTTGTAATTGAAAATAGTATGCACGTTAGAAGAATTTAAGAATACAGTTAGGTACGTTATTTTCAACCTACTCCAAACATATTAAGGAAGAAAATAAATTTCTATTTCAATGCAGTCTGATGGAATGCAGCTAGAAAACTTTTATTTTACGACGTTCTTATTAGCTCGCTTTTTTACATAAAGATTCGCTGTCTAACAATGATGTTCTGCGAACATCATGAACATTTCGGCTGGAAATGTTTACACACATTTTTGTATCCAAGCACATTGGTGCCCATAATTATGTAAGTGGAGTAATTCAAAATTAAAAAAGAAATGAGTTTATCAGTCATTTCACATCACATAATTTTAAACCAAATGAATTCAATATAATTATTACGATATTGTCGAAAATGAGTCGTTAGATAGTGCTTGTGGTTTCTATTGGGTTGGCAAATAAATTCGTTCGGTTTTTGTGATTTATTCCAATGTAAAAAACCGAACGAACTTATTTGCCAGCCGAATACATTGATGGAATTCATTCAGTGTTTATATCCTTTTCCTTTAAATATCTCGAAATCAAAAATATATGACTTAGACCATTTTCATAATTATCGGCACATATTATAATAAAAATCGCAGAAAATCTATATAAATTCTACGATGTCATTTTGATAAGGAAACACATTTCAGAATTAGTGAAATCAGCATTCGTCCTGAAAGGATCAATATCGTAATGATACGAATATTAAAAGAAATTCTTTCCGAACGTAACACGATCGATTATTTATTGTTTAACCTTTAAAACAGTACTTTACCGAGCTTGTAAGTAGTATTTCCAATTCCCCCAGGTGTGCGCGGCATTAAAGATGTTCTGGAGATACAATGGGAGACAAGAGTACAAGAAATTTGAAGTCCATCAATACATGGCAATGAAAGCCGTTCATGAGTATATTTTGCATTAAACTTTTGCGAACACTGTACCCTCTGTAGCTATATTCAGTGGTCTACACTTGTCGCGTTTCCATGCTAGTGAGAGACAACACGATAAATTTGACGTTTTGTAGCAGTTTATAAATTTTTTGCTCTGTAACTGTTTAGTGAATCCTATACAATTTTGAACATAATTAATTACATAATTTTTACTACATATACAAAAAAAAACTGGAGTTTCTAGTTGCGTTTTCTCAAGGTTTAAATAGGATTTGAAGTGGAATTTTATGAATTCTCCATAAGGGGGTAGTATACCCTCGATTTGCAACTAAAAATCAGTATGACCAACTAGAAAATCAGATGGCCAACGTCTGTGCAAAAAAAGAGTTTGGTAACACTGAGAAACACGCACTGTTTGATGTACACGAGATGGCGTTGCTTGCTATTTCCATATTACAAGGTTACAAGGTTACTTTATTTAGAGTGATAGGTGTTTTATACACCTGTTACACTGTATACATATAGTTTTTTTACATACAAATCATTTATACATATAATCCCTTCAAATCCTCCCAAGCAGACTTAGTACTTTCAATGTTACGGTACAGTAGCGCATTACTCCTCCTGACTGGGAGCCATCTCGTCTAAACTGGCTGAACTAAATGTGGCTCTAGCTTGCTCTGGACTCTGTCTTGATGAGCGTAATATGGGGAAAATTCTGCTAATGTGCGCCCAGACGTTGTTTGACCTTATACGAGCATATTTTGAGCTGGGTGAGGGCTCATTTTAAAGAGGAAGGTTTATCACATCGCGCTCTGGTCATCATATAAGTCAAAAAGTCTTTGGGAGACAGAAAAATGCATTGAAATCTGCGGGTTTTTTCCCTAGATTTTTGGGCCCTCATATTATTAGATATAGACGTAATCTCGTCAAAATCATGACCAGAGCGCGATGTGATAAACCTTCCTCTTTAAAATGAGCCCTCACCCAACTAAAAATATGCTCGTATAAGGTCAAAAACTGTCCGGGCGCAAACCCATGTTTTGACCCAAAATCTATTAAGATTCTAGGTATTTTCTAGTTACAAATCGAGGGTATACTACCCCCATAAGAAGACGTGTTAAAATGTGCAAACTTTAAGTTCCTATAATTCTTAAACGGTGCAGTGAATCGAACCCAAACTTTGGTAATTGCATTAATTTAGTAAGGATTATATCTTGTCAAATTTTCAAAAATTTTGTTGCGTTTTTATGTACCTCCAGAACATCCTTAAGATCGCACAGCGACTATTCGAGCTCGGTGAAACGACGATTCACGAGAAAACACCAAGCCCGGAAAGAAATGTTGCGTGCAGATTCGAAATTGCGAGACGAGAAACAATGCGATGATCGAGGCCCGTAGCAACGGTTAATCCCGTTCGAGGGAGAGGAGAAACGCATCGGGAAAATGAGAAAAGTCACGGGACGAGATATAGCAAAGGCATGGTTTTTCCACGGTATTCGTGATTATTCGCCGGAAGGAAACAAAGGGGCAATACGCCGACGTTCGTCCGGTTGTTTCATCGCGACGGCAGACGGAAATATTTCTTTCAACGAGCACGAGCGAAACGACAAGTCTAGCCCGACAGAGTTCCATTCTTTCTCTATTCCTCTAGGTTGGCTAGAGGCTAGATGATCCGCCATCAACCGCGTTGCCATTGTCCAGACACGGACACGCGTTCACGACGATGCGATGCACGCGACAGCGTTCTCTGAAACGCGGCTTAATTGCGGTCTATCGTTCCCCAAAAGCGAAACGAACTCACTTGATTGGGCGCGTCATCGCGTTTGATCGCTTCGAGCTCGATTGGACAACCGACTCTCGCGAGGCTGTTTCCGGCTAGATGTTGTTTCTCAAACTGCTGCTTCAACTTGTCGCTATTTCTCGGTAACTACTCCTGATAAATCGATGGCTATCGGAAGATTGTAGTTAGGCTTGTGTAAGTTGATACACACTTGATGAAATGCGAGGGGGGGGGTGCGTCGAATTTAACAGTAAATCTACCGAGCATTAAAATTGGCTAGTGTGCATCAGCTTGTTAAAATAACAAGATCGAATTCGCTTAAATTTCGGCATTTCTATAACTTCAACAACTATGAAGTAAAAATTCAGAAAGATCAATTTTGCTGAAGCACCAACAGGTCATTGACACTAAATCTACCGAGTATTAAAATTGGTAAATGTGCATCAGCTTGTTAAAATAACAAGATTGAATTCGCTTAAATTTCGGCATTTTTATAACTTCAACGACTATTAAATAAAAATTCAGATAGATCAATTTTGCGGGAGCACTAACAGGTCATTAACATTAAATCTACCGAGCATTAAAATTGGTAAATGTGCATCAGCTTGTTGAAACAACAAGATTGAATTCGCTTAAATTTCGGCATTTTTATAACTTCAACGACTATTAAATAAAAATTCAGAAAGATCAATTTTGCGGGAGCACCAACAGGTCATTAACATTAAATCTACGGAGCATTAAAATTGGTTAGTGTGCATCAGCTTGTTAAAATAACAAGATTGAATTCGCTTAAATTTCGGCATTTTTATAACTTCAACAACTATTAAATACAAATTCAGAAAGATCAATTTTGCTGAAGCACCAACAGGTCATTATCATTAAATCTACCGAGTATTAAAGTTGGTAAATATGCATTAGCTTGTTGAAACAACAAGATTGAATTCGCTTAAATTTCGGCATTTTTATAACTTTAACATCTATTAAATAAAAATTCAGAAAGATCAATTTTGCTGGAGCACGAACAGGTCATTAACATTAAATCTACCGAGTATTAAAATTGGTAAATGTGCATCAGCTTGTTAAAATAACAAGATTGAATTCGCTTAAATGTTGGTACCTTTATAACTTTAACAACTATGAAATAAAAATTCAGAAACATCAATTTTGCTGGAGCACCTTTGGTATTATTATAACTTTAACAACTATGAATTAAGAAATCTTGAGAATGAAAAATGAAATGGGCCGAGCGGAAAACGAAGGAGGGCGGCGCAGACCCCTAAAATTCATCGGGAGGTCTTCGAACCCGCAAAGAGGCACGGAACAGCACAGCGCCCCTCGTTCCATTCCACTCAGTTTGCCCGGGATTCACACTCGGAAAATGAGTCACCGTTTTCGGGGCAGATTGCACATTGCGTGCACAGGGTCGGGATAGAATGGAGGAAAATAAAAGAGTCGTTTCGGAAATCGACCGACAAGGGAGTCACGTGACGAGAGACGGGACGGGACGAGAGGAGACGAGACGGTCTGGTAACACGATCCCCCTTGTAGCACCATAGAGAGAGAGA
The DNA here is from genome assembly GCA_028455765.1 of Lasioglossum oenotherae. NCBI lineage: Eukaryota > Metazoa > Arthropoda > Insecta > Hymenoptera > Halictidae > Lasioglossum > Lasioglossum oenotherae. The sequence continues at coordinate 2,655,740 of CM052283.1, read as the reverse complement.
ACGAGGAGAGGGGGCTGGCGATAAGAGCAAATTAAATTAGAGCCGCTATCGTCTTCGAGCGGGAAGTTATTCGGTGCACTTCGACGCCCGGTGCGTTGACCTCCGATCGAACGTCAGCACGAGAATGCACCGACGAATTATTTTCAGATTATATTGCCGTGCGAGGAGTTTGGGTTGGGTTCCCCAAAAACATGAACATTCGTGTCTTCGTTAATTATTTGTTACCAAAGGATCGGTCTCGGTCTCGTCGAACTTATCCGGGTTGTTTCACTCTGAAGGAACGCGAAACGTTGTCAATTCAGTTAGGATGTAATTGGAGCGCAATGTGCAATTGTAATCATTGCAGAAGCTGGATGTGTTCCAATTTTAAGAGCAAGCTTGCTTTGATGAGAAAAGCTTCTTAAACTCTGACGAACAACCTTAAATTGGAGTATGTATATGTTTTAGAACGAACAAGAAATTACGCTCAAGTAATCCTGATAACTAGACAGCGGATCTTTATGCAAAATAAAAATTGTCTACCTGAATGAAAACATACTGGAATGAAATAGAAATTTTTTCTGTCTAAACACGTTCAGCGGGTTGAAAATGATGTAAAAGAATCTTTAAATTCATCCAATGTTTTCACCGTTTTAAATTACACCTACTCATTTTTGTTATAAATGCGTCAAATCCGCTGCATAGTAATAACATTAATTAGATCGTACTATTGTACGAGTGGACCATTGTGCGTGCCACGCGGAAAGCGAACCGAACGAGGCGGCTCGCTCTTTTGAAAATAACGAGCGGCGGAATCGGCCGACCGAAATTTATCGGTCGATTGTGTCCCCTCGGCAATGGCATCCGAGCTGACACACCTCGATCGGAAGTCAACTGAGACGGCCTCGGGACGATCCGAGTCGATCCGCCTACGCAGTCACCACCATTTTATGGAAATCGACCAGCCACCCACGAACCCAGCGAATCCTTCCTCTCCCATCTGGACAGTTTCAACTAAAAAATTCGTGTATCCTCAGATCGCCACGACCACGACACACTCTCGTAATATCGTTTACGAGGTCTCCACGCTGGAATAGCTCGCAATCCAGGCTCATCTCTGCGTTTATGCGCTCTTCGACCGTGGCGATCCGCTACCGGAGGATTCATTTATTCATTCGTTCACCTTGCCAATCGCTAATTTATTTATCGAAGGCAGCGGTCTTCTTTAATAGATCTGCGACGTTGCAACCTTCTCCGGTTAGAGAATTATAAATGCCTTATTCTTTCAGTTGAAAGTATTACGTCATGAGAATCAATTATGTAGAGAGCTTGCGCTATCCCCTCTACAATTCCTGAGATGGGTGCAAGATCTAGTAAAGGCCAATAATTTCTAAAAATAACAAGAATCTGTCTATCCAAACTTTTAGAAAATTCAAACTATTGGAACTCCTCAATTTGCAATGGGTTTTTGTGTATAACCGTCCCCTCTTCGGCTGTACGATCAGTTTGTTCACCCCGTACATTCAAAGAGATGGACGTATCGAATAATTTCCCCTGAACGCGTCGCACAGTGGGGTATTTGACCCGAAAAAGTGGAAAAAACTATTGTAGCATTATTTATAGGCTCAAGGTCATAATATTATATATCGTTGGATTCGTCTTAAGATCAGCTACAACATTATGAAATCCAAATAACATTTTAGTATTTAAAAAATCAAATTTACCTCAATTTTTTTGAAAAAAAAATAGTATTTTTAACTTTTACATATTAAAATTTGTAGACGACTGTATACTGTTCCTCTTTTGTTCGAAACATTTTTTCCTCAGATTATCGAGAACCCATGAAAACCCGTGGCGATAATAGAATATTAAATAAATAAAAAAAAAACTAAAACAAAAAATATTATATTATTATATTTTAGTGTTACTAAAATGTAACACTTAAGAAACTAAAAAAAAAACGCATTTGATAAATCGCTCTGATCTCCCTGTTAGCAGTACTTCAACTGAATGCAGAAGGAAAACTGAATGCAGAAGAAAGAAAAACCTTAGTCGAATGCTTATCTGGAACCTCTTATATGTATACAATAAGTGCCAGTAATATAAACAGTTCCGCAGAAGAAGCTGTAGAACCTCACGCAGCCGTAGCAAGCGTAGCCGAACATGCAGGCGTACGCGAAACGCTGCTAAACGCTTAATACTAAATTAGCTATAAAATTTGAATCCGGACGAATCCGGAATCAAACTTTGTTGGCTTTTAATCACAAATCTTTACCGAATGTAATGACACCAAAACAAGCACTCAATAAAGCTTTATACTATAACAAAATTGTCAATAAAGTTTTGTCATTTTTAAAAAGCTTACAGAATGATTGGTAATATTCAAATATTAATAACTATACTAATTTAGATGATAACAAAATAAAATCTATGCGAAAGTGCTCTGTATACCTACCTGAATAACTTTCGTAATACAAGAATTTACAGAATTTTCCTTCAAACTCCTGAAAATCGCCAATGAATAGACGCTGTCTTAGAGACTGTTCAAGAACGCCAAGCGCGCCTCAAAATCTCTCGACTTTCGATGAAGTTTACTACTTCACGGGTGTACAAATAGAAAAAATAATATTGCAGCCTTATTCTTCAGACCTTTAACTACAACGAACAACAAAAATTTTATGCCATACGCAAAAATTTAGAAATCGAATTTTTTCCACTTTTTCGGGCCAAATACCCCACTGTGCGTCGTCTCTGCAGTCTGAATCAATTTTTCTGTAAAATTCTCAAAGTAGTTAAACGGAGAATTGTCGGCGGTTGAAAAATTTCTTTGGCCAATCTGATCAGCAGTAATTACGAGCGAGGCTCTTTCGAGATTAAAGGAACGCGGCAGCTTTCGAGAGAAAGAATTCCACAGAGAACGAGCCCCGAGGCTGAGGTCGAACTAATTAACATAGCCTAAGTCTGCGGAGAGTCTTTTAACGGATCGCTTCTGAAACGATCCGAGCATAAAGGAAACGAGTGGTCGTCGGCTCGTGAGTCACGTTTATTGTTCACCGTTTAGCAGCCCACGACGAGACGAAGCGCGACGCCTTTCTCCGACTGAATTAACGGGCCAGCTATATAGCCTGCCCGTGGATTTTTCGTCGACGAGACCCACGACGATCCACGTCAGCGCGAGACAAATTCGTAATCGCTTCTGTTACGAGGACAGCGTAACACTTTCCTGCGCCGAGCACCGATGCGTCCAACACTCGTTTCCTCGAAACGAAAATCGATATGTCGAGATTCATCGCGGTGCGATACCTTTCTACCTTATCGCGACTCGAACTGTGATTAAATACGATTCACTCGACATCGATGTCATGGCCGATGATGCTTCTGGCACTGAGCTGTCGCGTGGCCTTGATAGAGCTCGTTTGCGCCTTTGTCAATTAATCTGCATGAATGTCTGAATTTTTGAAGGCCTCCTTCTGTTTCATTGTTCCGAATTATGGATTGACTGACAAGGAGAACCCCCGCTCTGTTCCTCACGGATTTTGTTCAGACTTTGCAGAGTTATAGATCTCGTTCCCCTGATTACGAAAATACCCCATTATAAGGGCAGACACTCACTAGTTTTCGAGATATTTGCAATTAAAGTTTCATAACTATAAAATATCAGTTTGGTTCAGATTTTTACTAAGCAATGGTGTGGCGTCACAGCAGCCAGCTGAACTGTTACGCCGCAGGTCGGGTTCGAATCCCTTCGTGGTAAATTATTTTTTATAGTTTTTTTTTCATGGAAAATTCATTTTCAATGTTAAATAAACTTTAAATAAAATATTTTTATTCGCTAAAGGACTAATTGAAAATGATACTTATTATTTTATAGAAGAAATGCTAGATCTATTACTACATATACAAAAGATAATAATTATAAAACAATAATAATGAGACTGCGCGCGTCTTTGTGATACTTTTTATGAGGATTTTATGACAACAATGAATAGGTGCAATTTACGACTGCGAAAATATTAGAAGAATTTAAGAATGCTATTATATTAGGACCTTGAATAAGTTCTCGCTGTTTAAAGATGGTAGTAGCAGTACCCCAACGTTCGTGGAATTTCGAATGGTAACACACGTGCAAGGCAGTAGTGTATCTAACCTTAAATTTCAGTGTATGGTAGTCCACTTTAGTGTAAACAAAGTAATGTTTTCTTAGTTCTGAAAATGTCTACTTTTGTGCCGAATAAAGTGTATTCGCGGGGAATTTTATTGCACTACTTTATTCAAAAGAAATCTGCAGCTGAAGCACATAGAATTCTTGTTGAGACTTATGGTGACAATGCTTTGTCGGATACGACATGCAGAGACTGGTTTTGACGATTCAAAAATCATGAATTTGAACTTGAGGATAAAGAACGTTCTGGCGCACCGAAAAAATTTGAAGACGAAAAGTTGGAGGAATTACTCGAATATACTATACTATATATATTATACTTTGAATGAAATGTTTTTGTTGCTCATAATTTTAATAAATCTTTTATTTTGTACAAGAAACAGCGAGAACTTATTCAAGGTCCTAATGCAATATTATTTTCAACCCATTATATTAATTATATAATTATATTATATTACTTATTCTACCCATCATATTATACCCATTATAAAATACCCAAATACCCATTATATTATATTAATTATTCTACTTGATTCCAGTTTGTTCCAATTCAGGTAGAACATTTTTATTTCGCACAAAGATCCGCTTCCATTTACATTACGTTCCAAAGTACATAAAAAAGGATAGAATTTGTTACTTGCTGGATGAGGAATTACTGGATGGATACCAACTTACGGAGAAGAAATAGAGTCAGAGTCGTCTCGATAAAATGTACCTACTCGAATATAAATCAGGATCCGCGGATGCAGATTTCGTACGACAAAGAGCGGACGCACCGACGCGCGTCGAGGAAATCTCGAAGCTCGCGTCGCGTCGGCGCATTCCGATTGAATTGAAATAAGAAGGTCAGTGGTCCGCTGGGAAAGTATCCGAGCCCGAATCTCATCTTGGAAACCTTGGGGAAGACAATAAGGTGAAATTGAATCGCATTAGATGCTCTGATTCTTCATATTATTAGCGCGTGCTATGGATTTTCTCGTTTTTGGAGCCTGCGCCGAGTTCGTAACTCGAGAGCTCGACCTACTCGAAAAGTTCGAGCACGGCTTTGCGGGTGCGAAGGCGATTAGGCTCGATAAGAATTTGTAACTGCATAATAGACCCTCGAGGCGGTAAAAAAGATTAAAAACCCATCGGACCGCGTATCTTGAAACGATAAGTGTCAAATGACCGGTTGACAGCCCTCGATAAGAATAATAGTCCGAGCTGGAAATGTTCGGAACACGATTGGACGAACTTTACTTTGAACAACAACCAAAATAATTATTGCTTCTTCTGGAAACTATACCTACTCTACTGGCCAAAACTTTGGAATGACTTATTGATTTTTGTAAAAAAAAAATCGTTATTACGGCATGTTGGTGTATTTGAAATTACAGAATCAATAAAACAAAAATGAATTTGTTTTATATAATTGAACACCACTTCATAGTTTATTTTTGTTTCATGTTTCACTTTCATTCTGTTTTTCAATGTGTCACGACGTCCTTCCTTGCATATCAAATAAATGATAGTTTGTTGATTCTAAACACAGTTCAGTTTATTTAACCCATATTTCCAATACGGCAAATATTAACTAGTTGAATAATATTTCGAAACAGACTTCAGCATTGTCTTATGTCCACAATGCTTGTTGTACAGTTGATACATACAGTGGAAAAATATCAAATTAGAAACATTTGAAAAATAAAAACGTGGTGATAACTGCCAGGAACATGTCAAGCTGTCATTAAAAATGAAGACGGTTTTTTAATGAAAGAACAATTTCAAGAAAAATACGCATTCCTTGATGAAAGAAATAACAGAAAATATAAAACATACTATGTACTCGGAAGATTTTTGACAAATAAATCGTCCTTGGTTGCCCTGAAGGCATTCAGTTATTCTCATGAACATCCTGTTTCTCTGAATTTATAATACAGGTTCGTCCATCAAGAAGGGCTATGTTAAACGATAAAAGAATACTGTTTTCTTAGAATTAACAATTTGTTAAAATTTTGTAGCGATCATCGTCGCCGATAACACGAGAACGCGATCGTCCATGGAATTTTCGTTGACTCTAAGTTGATCGGGTGACTCACTGACAATCGAGGAGGAGCGTCTCGAGTTATCGCGGCTCGCTTGTCCTTTGTATCAATCAACGAAAATTAGATTGTCCCGGCCGCGCTGAGCCACCGATATAAAAGAGGCGCAGCCTTTCTCGAGTTAATGACAAAATGGTCGCGGAAATTGGATCGTCGTGCGCGCGGGGAGCCAGCCTGACGCGAAATTGTTTCCTCGTGGAACGAGTCGAACGAGTAGAACGAGCCCGCTCGACGGGACGCGCTGATTTCATCGGGGACGAGCCCAAAATGTCACGCGATTTCCCGTCACCCATCGGAAAAAAAGCGAACATTCAATTAATTCCTTCGACGTCGCATGACTCGCACACATAACTCAATCTTTTGCGTCAGCCGAGCAGAGTCTCTACATTCAATTAACCCTCGAACAACAGGAGAAACGTTCCTAATCAGCTCAAGAACCGACTATAAATAATATTTGTATCTAAGAAATTGATAAAACCGTTGGAACAAAATGATGAAATGTTCAGTTGATCTTAGAACAACGATCTGAAGAGCCTGCACGATCGAACAGCGAGATCGCGAGGCTCCGCAAGCGATTCGACACATTCTGGGATTAAGATTAGGCGATTAAGGATCTTGTAGAAACTCGTGGTATGTAAGAGGAACGTTGTAAGGGTAAATGAATGAAACTCAAAAAGGTTTTGCAGGTTCTCGAAGCGAGATTGTAAGTAGCTTATGATTGTCCAGGTCCTGGGATTAAGGTGATGTGTTTACAAGGCCTTTAAGAACGTGTGCCTCGCACGAACTACACGTACACCGTATTGGTAAATTAGCGATGGAGATTAAATTCGAGATCGAGGAAAGTGAGGCAACAATGAGGATATACTTTGCGACTCATCGTCGATCAACGATTAGGTTCGCGTCTCGCAAAAACCGTGCGAGCTGTTCAGCGAAAGTGATGTAACGGTACGAAGCTTGAGGGAACCGGGTGAAAGAACCGAGCGGAGCCGAGTCGCGTTTATTGTGAGCCGCCTAGAGACTAACGGTGTTTAACCCTTTCGCTACGGCCATCTTTGCGGGCTACAGTTCAGCGCAATTTGCTTCTACGCTCTTAGAAAGTTGATCTCTGCTCTGTTACCTCTGAACCGTGTTTCATGCTGCAGTGGCATGTGCGACTTTGCGGCCTACAAGGAAACAGGTACGCGATGTGTCGAGCGGGATCTGCATGGCGCACAGTGGTCTGGATTGGAAAATCGTGTGCCTTTTAGCCCAAAAACGATCTTTCTCGTATCGATATCTAATATATGAACATTGCTTCCCAAATGTCCACAGATCTCGGAAATGAAGAAAATAGTACAATTTAATAAATATAATAGTTGTAATAAACATTGAAAGTAGGACATTTTAAGCGGAGTATTTTTCACGAGAAAAATTGCTTCTCTTTGATGCGGTGCCCTGACGTTACTATTTAATATTTTCTCCTGCTTTTTTCTTTTTTAAATTGAAGAGCAGACTTTTGTGATGAAAATCATATCTTTCTATTATTTGTTAATGTAAATACTCTATTTAAATAATAATGCTCAATGCCGTAAGAAAAATTTGTGAAGTCCTTTCTATTTAAGATGGTATATCTTTAAAGTTTAGCCGAGTTTAGCTTTCTAAATAATTGGAATATTTCTAGTACACTTTCCTCTAAATAATCATGAAAAAATTAATTCCGCCACTTTCCGCCCGCTCAAATTATTATTGTTTAAAGCTATTAAAGTTGGATGCGGTATCGCATCAATTGCTGAAACTCAAGGGTCGTTGAATATGCATCTGATGTCAACATTTAAAAAACAAAATGGCGGTCGGGTATGTGAAAAAATTATTTATTTTCGCAAGTATTTGGTAATAGAATGTTTGCGAGGTATATTGTTGGTATAAATTATTATCAGATGACTTCACATAGCGAAAAATGTAAGATTTTAGGGTTATATATATATAAATATTGTATCCGAGGTAATTCTTTAGTATTAAAATATAATAGAAGTTTTTCAGTTCAATATTATCCAGTTCAAGTTGCATGCCAATACCTTTTAGATTTAAAAGTTACACGTACATGGGTTTCAAAACTATTTTATTTAGAAAGTAAAAAATAGTTTGTACGATTATATTCCATAAAATTTTTTTAAATCAAAAATATGAATGAAAATTTAAAAAAAATTATTGTTTAACAAATGCAAAAAATATTTAATTACCTATAGTTAAAAATGACTATTTTTTAAAATATTTTTAGTGAAAATTTCATTGCAATATCTCTACTGGTTCAAAAGTTATAACAAAATGGCACACGATTTTCCAAACCAGACCACTGTGTGGCGCTTTGAAAGCGATTATGTTGGCCATAAATGCATAAAATACTCCAGCTCTGGTTAAATCTCTATTCTAGTGATCATCCTAGAGGACATCATTTTGCTACTTGTCAACAAACATTGTCATTGCGCAAGTGATATACAGGGAACACAATTGTATCTATAATAGTTCGACGATGGCGCAGAGATACCGCGGACAGCAGAGGGCCAACAAAAGGGAGTAGCACCGCCTACGTCTTATTTGGAGCACAAAAGGTTTTCTCTTCGATGAAAGCAGTTCGCTCGCGATTCTTATGGAACAACCGAGAAACGTATGAGCTTGCAGAAAAGTCGGCAGTCTAATTATCTGGACATCCGATCGGTGGGAGACTGTTAGAGTTCGTCGCAGTGTCCAGGCAGCGATTCAACGGCGACGCGACGGTCACAGGGACCACGGTCGGCCATGGCATCGGAAGGGTTAAACGGTCGGAACGATCGGAAGCTCGAATCGATCGACAACGAGAGGGAGAAAAAATAGAGAAATAGAGAGGATGAGAGAATGGTCTCCCCTCGGTCTGGTCCCTGGGGGCCAGGCGACGGCTCACGGGTCTCTCGAGAATCATCGACGATCCTCGGGGAAGTCACGTCCGTCGGCCGGGAGTCGATCGCGGGACGATAAGTCACGCGCAACCCGGAAAACAGTGAACGTTTCGACGTTCCACGGTGAACAGTGAACACGCTGGACAGGGGACAGGGGACCTGTGATGCCAGGTTTTTCTTCGCGTGTAACGTGTTGCGCGAAAAACACCAAGAGCCGGCGACTCGGCTCTCTCGAGGAACTCCTGACCTTTCCACCGGGTCGATGACACTCGTTAAAGGGACACCGGGGACACGGTTTCTTCGCTCGGCGACACGGCTTCAAAACGACACTGAAAAACTCGCTAATAGCCGGCCGTGTGACGCGACCTGCACCCACCGCAAACATTTCGAACGGTCGTTCGGGAGTTGTCAGCTTTTTCTACGTTCACCTCGTACCGCGTCCGCTGACATTATCCGCGTTCTATCCCGCGACTGAACTTAAAGCTTCGACCTTTAGGGACTTGATGCTAGCCATGATTATTTAGAAAACAGGGAATTGGGATCGAACGAGAGATGAATGTTTACGAGCTTTCTATTTCACTATTTCTTTGTGTTATTCTATTCTATGAGTCTTATGATCAGCAGCATCTACGTAAAAACTCAGTAGGTGCAACTGAAAACAGTAGAAAGGATGAAATTACTTATTTTCAGCTTGTTACAGTTCTCAGTTCTCTTGGAATTCACGCAGACTATTTTTATTTCGCATAAAGATCCGCAGTCTAATAATCGTCGCGTAGGCAGGTCCTGATAGAGTAGGTAGGTTTGATAAATGGGCGACCGAGTAAACGAACGAATCGCCTTGAAAAATGCAGCTTCTCTCGAAGAAAAATTCTAGAAGACAAGGGATCCATTTCTTGCCTGAAGGAGATTGAAGAAGATTTGTAAAAAATAGCTGTTGCAGTAGAAACAACCGAGAGTCTAATGGGTCTACAAGAAGGTAAAAAAAGGTCCGCTTCTCGAGAGCTAAAATTGTATATCGATTTTGACCGTACCAGATAAGATAAACAATTTGTTTTTGCAAATATCCGATACAATGAAGGAGTTCCGCCTTGATCGGACGGGAAGAAGCGTTAGGATCACGGTTCCGAGGCAATTGTGATTCGTGGTTGCTCGTGACTCGCTCTAAAGCACCGTAACGTGGAACGATTGTCACGGTCCGGATCGCGCCGTTGCCATTGACGGACCGAGAGCCTCCGATCGATCGTGTCCGATTTCGTTCGACACTCGTTTCCTTTTGTTCTCTTGTCCGAGATCGATGAAACCGCGGGTCACCCGGTAGACGCTATGCACCGGTGTGCAACAACTCGTTTCCATCGCGTGGGAATACGAACTCGCTGCATCGCGTTGCACCGGTAGCAGTCGCGTCGCACGTTCCTTTAAAATGCGCTTCTAGCTTCCAGCCGAGCAAAAATCGAAAAAGACTGCCGATCTTTATGTGAAATACAAATTGTTGACAGAAATGTCTTTCTTTCTTCAACAATTTTAAAAGATTGAGTCCTGCATTTCGGTATCCTCTGAATCGTTTAATCTATCTCATATTTCCGCAATGAAATCCGCAGGCTGATTATTCGACTGCGGATTCTTATGCGAAATAAAACCTGTTGATAGAAATGTTCTTCTTTCTTCAACAATTTTAAAAGATTGAGTCCTCCATTTCGGTATCCTCTGAATCGTTTAATCTGTCTCATATTTCCGCAATGAAATCCGCAGGCTGATTATTCGACTGCGGATCCTTATGCGAAATAAAACCTGTTGATAGAAATGTTCTTCTTTCTTCAACAATTTTAAAAGATTGAGTCCTCCATTTCGGTATCCTCTGAATCGTTTAATCTGTCTCATATTTCCGCAATGAAATCCGCAGACTGATTATTCGACTGCGGATCCTTATGCGAAATAAAACCTGTTGACAGAAATGTCCTTCTTTCTTCAACAATTTTAAAAGATTGAGTCCTGCATATCGGTGTCCTCGAATTCGTTAAATCTTTTTCAAATTTCCGGATCTTTATGCAAAATGAAATTTGTCTGCATCGATTGCAGGAAATAGAAACCAAATTGAACGTTACTTCTTCCCTTGAAGATTTTAATAGAGAAGAAACCATATATTGACATCTTGAACTTCTAAAGCTTTTCAACAATTTTTTGAACTGCTTCTGCTCAATTTTGCTACAAATGCATAAAGATCCGCAGTTCGCTAATTATCAATGTATTCATTGTACTTCTATGAAAAAAAATTGGGAGACAGAACTGCCCTCCTTGCATCCCACGCGACTCGCTTGCTTCCACGTGGGAACGACTAAAAAATAACCGTAAATACGAAGAGGTAAAAATATGTTTCCCGATCTGGGATCGCTCGGTGAACATTGAGCCACTGTGCGTCGTGTCTGTTCGAGGCTCTTGCAATCCGACAATCCGTGTCGATGCGCTTTGACGGCGAGCTCTCTGCGGAACGGGGATACAGAAAGATCGACAGACAGCGGAGAACTGCGGAGAGATATCTCTCGCAATAAAATATTTTAACGGTATTTTCTGGGGCAGCGGCGTGTCTTCTTCGAGCAACGCGTATTCACAATCGATTCCCGCTCACCGGTGGAAACGCTTTTCACAGCCATTTCTTCCCGTCATCGGGCTCTTCGGTCTGCACACGAGGCACTGATCCCATGCAACCAGCCTGTCAGTCGTCGAGATTCGCTTTCTGCAGCCGATCTAATCCCTTACCCGCCGAGACGCCACCAGTTCGTTACGATTTCGACATTCCTCCTGAAAGCTGCGAACCGAGAAACGTGGACTACCAACGTTCCGAAAAATCTCCTTTGATAAGCTGCACACTTTCGATTATCTCTCCTCGGGATCACTTGTTAGTGCAATGAGAAGGGGAACAAACTTTCTGCGCCACCTAACAGGTTACAACGATATACTGCAGATTTCCGTGCAAGATAAAAATGGTCTGTATTGATTACAACCGGCAGGAGCCAAGCGAGAATTTCTTTTTTTCCCAACAATTTTGGTAAGGTGAGACTCAGACTCTCAATCTCCATTTTAAATCCCGCGAGATAGATGTGAGATTTATAGTTCTTCAACCTAATATATGTGTATTTAATAAAGAAACAAATTTTACTTAATGGGATAATTATCTTTAATCATGGCAATCAAAATTTATTAACAAAATACAAACAAAATCTAAATCTAGAAGATGGTATTTAAATAAAAAATTATGATATCAATAACGAAGCTACAATACGACATATGTATTATAATATATTATAATGTAACATACAATACGATATAATAATTATAATCGCGCCTGAGGTAAATCGGCAGAATTTTTCCCTTTACCAAAATATTGGCCGAAGCTTCGTTTCTTAATTATCAATGAAGTTCAGGAAGTTGAGTAAAAGTAAGAATTGTTTAGAACGAACTGTACATATATAAACCAGCTGTCTGTAAATATAACTTCAATCACACTTTGTGGGTTCTGTAAGCTCTAATTGCACCTCCTCATTTTTACTATAAATCCATCAAATCCGCAGTCTAATAATACAGCAAAGAGTCTTGGCGTGCGGATGACGGGACTCCTGCTAAACGACTAAATATTCATGACGAGCAGTATGACATAAAATTCAACGAACAAAGAATCGACTATTCAATCATGTCGAAATTAAACCTAGTCGGATGAAACTATCCGTGTTATTTTCAGTTCGCAATCCAATTGCTTCAGAGAGTCTGCTTCTAAAAACCATGACGAGCAGACCTGGACGATTATAGTTCCACTAACAGTGGCATAAAATGTTAAATAAATCATTTCCAGTTGCGTAGGATAAGAAGATAAGTATCTTGGGAACGCTCGTAGTCGGCTGCCGGTCAAGGTTGGCAATAAAATGTTTCTTGTGGTCCTTAATTTGCGATCTCTGTGGTTAGCTTATTCCCCTGGGTTGTTTACGAGAACCGTGGGTTACTTCGACGCGTAGAAACGCGACTTTAGGAAGCGGAAGAGCGAAATGAAGACTGTCGAACTGTTCGGGAGACGGTGTTTCTGTGACCGTACCGGGTCGATTCCTTGTTAACGTTGCCGGACGGTCGTTCCCCGTGAACGAGCACAGAAAAGCCATTCGCGGGCCGGTGTCTCGCGGACGGAACCGTCGACAGAATAATTTCATGTATTATTTATCGCGCATTCCGCGCGACTCCTTGATCCACCGTTACGTACCGGGTGCCTTGTAATTTACGTCGGCCTCGCGACAAGCTTCTTACACCGCGCGAGCGTTACAGTTACGCTTTTAACGCTCGAGCACCGTCGCGACGTGCAGCAAACGTGACTCGATTTTAATCCCTCGGAAAAATCAAAACCCGTACTGCGGGAACGCCTTTCTACAGAAACCTGCAGCTCGAGTTTTTAATAAAACCTGCAAAAAATTCCGGAAATTCTAATCGATGCATGCAACTAAATATAGGTATTATAACTATATTACTTCCCGGTCTTAATGTCAACGTTTGTATATTTACGCAGCGTATAAAAAATGTTTCATGAGAATCCGTAAAAAAAGGCTGCCGGAAAATTGCCCTCGGCCTTGAACTTCAAGTTCAAATTTTTTGTTGCGTTACGGATCTAGGTGCACGGTAGCGCACCAGCCAAGTTCTCGCACTATCTCCTTTTACGCGAAACAATTTAGCCGTTTTTTAGAGGCTTATAACTCGGCACTGGAGGCAGATGGTGTGATGTAATTTCGTACACTTGTTAAATGCTATCATGTCTCAATATTGACAAAACATTGATGTTCCAACATTAGTAGGTTCCGAGATATAGGACCTCAAAAATCGCTAAATTTGTCACTGACTGACTGACTGACTGACTGACGGATCATCAAAACCTTTTGGGTACTTCCCATTGACCTACAAGCTTGAAATTTGGCACACAGGTCTACCATAACTAACCTTCAATGGAATAATTGTCAAAGTTTGAAATTTTACACCTTAAAGGGGTGGTATTGAAAAAAAAACATTACGAAATAAGTACGTAGGATAGAAGCTTCGAAGTCGCAATAAATAATGATGAAAAAACCATCGCTCTAACGTAAACAATAAAAACTACACCGAGCATCGTCTATAGCGGCGGGGGGCAAACGGATCTGAGCGTCGTCAGCAGAGTGTTAACCCTTTGCACTCGGAGCTATTTTATCTCGAAAATTATACATTTCCTCCGAACTAGAATAATTCCATTCTATATGATTTTTTTCATTTTATAGATATGCAATTGATATGATACCTCATACAATACTTAAATGTTTAGTAATTTGATAAATCCCAACATATTTAATAATGTAAACAATATTTTGAATAATGGTACAGCAATTTTTAGTAGTGACCGAGTCACCACTCGAGTGCTAAGGGTTAATCTTCGATTCAACAAAAATGGACGAAATCTCAACAGAGACATCCTGTAAACAGGAGCCATGTTCTTATGGCCGTAAAAAGTTGTGAGATCAAACAAACTACGGCCAAGTTCGTTAGCTTAGAAACACCTCATGCAATACTGAAAAAAGCGTTTGTAAAAATTGGTTTAAAAGAACGCTATTTAATTTTTAACGAGTCACATGGAGGGCTAAATTATCCAAACTTGGCCGCTACCTAACATCTTTTATGGCCATCGGTTTAAAAAGTAACGGCCAAGTTTGAATAATTTAGCCCTCCATGTAACTCTTCAAAAATTAAATAGCGTTCTTTTAAACTAATTTTTACAAACGCTTTTTTCAGTATTGCAAGATGTATTTCTAAGCTAACGAACTTGGCCGTATTTTGTTTGATCTCACAACTTTTTACGGCCATCACGAACTTGGCTCCTGTTTACAGGATGTTTTTGTTGGGATTATTTTATTGCGAAGGAATCATGGCTCAAAATTGTACACTTATTTATGTTTTCCGTATTTTATCTTTCTATCCCCGTTTCACTTCTGCAAAGAATAATAGATTAGATAGGTGCATAGATATGAGTGGAAGGTATCCTAAGCCCACAGGCAGGGTTTGTAATAAATGATAGTAATGCAGGTACTATCCAAACACATCGAGTGGAAAATTCGAGTAAAAACGTTAGATTGATAAACGACGCGAGAGAAACTTTCTGCAACGTGGCACGAGAGCCATGGGAGGATGGTTGAATAGAATCGGGATAATTAATGCGTCCTGTTGCGCAACCAAACGCATCGAGACCACGAAGAAGAAGAAGAAGAAGAAGCATGAGACTTGTACGCGCTGAAACCGACGCGACGCGACGACGCTAATTTACAGTAAACTCGAATCTCGGTTAGAAGAGCGGCCAGCGAACGGTTTCCTCCCGATATCCGATCTCTCCTCGAATCGATCTTTATTTTCAATTTTCACCGGGCGTTAAAAGGAAAGTTCTCGGACCTCGCCGGAGTCGATTCCCGAGAAGTTTTTTCAGCGGGCTCGAGCGAGGAAGAGGAGAAGAGGTGGAGGGTGCGCGTCGGAATACTTAAGGAGCAAAGTTAATCGCATAAAATGTGGGTTGAGCGAGCAGTATCTTCCGAACGAAATGCTCGCCGACCTCGAAACTTTTTCCACGGGCCGGTGCCTCGCCTCGCCTCGCCTAGCCACGCTTCCAAGTTCAACATATCGCGTTCATTCGCTCGTTTCTCCGCCCACGGAACGCATAAATTCGAACCGGTGCCCCTCACCCCCTCTGCTCAACACCTATCGCCATATTCCTCAACGTCCCGCCGACCTTAGTTTCTCGGGAAACGTAAAGAGTCGAAATAGATGAGCGGAGTTGTGAATTATGCGACGTCGCGCGGCGCAGAAAAACGGAGACGAGAGATAAAGAGAGAATTATGGCGCGAGCGGTTAGATTCGGTGTGAATCCAGAGAGTCCAGAGAGAAAAACATCAGAAACAATGACAGAGTATTTTATAATCTCCGTGCGATATAAAGAATTCACCGCCGAATTGTTTCAGAATTTTATTGGATCGAGCACTGCTCCAACTTCTTTCACGAGATATCTAACAGCCAATCACATGGAAAATTTCCATCAAATTAGAACCCCACTCAATCACTTCTATGTATAATTGTACAAACTGTAATAAATAACTATTCGTGTTGCAGTTTCAGAAAAGTGAAACGTTCGCGTGCGGGTTTGGATAGAATTACCAGGGGTCGTAAAGCTACGCAACGCGATTAGGCAGGGACACCGGAAGCAACGCGTTGCCGAACACAGCATGCCCGACATTCTGGAAATTAGGCGCGAGAAACGAGAAAGAGAGAGAGAGAGGGGGGGAGAAGAACCAACCGCTTTCGTGGTTTTCCAGCCAAGTATTCCCCGGCTCTCGTGCGCTCAAACTGCGTCTCGCCTTCTATGATTTCCGGTCATTAGAGTCAGGCTTCGTTTGCGGGAGAGGAAAAACATTTCTGACGAGCGGGAACTGCCTCGAATTTGCGAAATTCTCGCGTATTTCTAACCCTTTTCACTCGACCGTTCACCTCGGGAAACGTCGTATAATACATTTAGTCGGTCACTTTTTTCAGGTGACAAGAAAATTATGCCACTTGCACCGAAATACGACAATTAACACACTCCTTTCTAGTGAAAAAGTAAATTTGTCTACGTTTACTTTAATGCTACGTTTACTTTAATTCAAATTGCAAAATTGCTTTGATGTAAAATTAGGTCGAACCAGTGCGCCGAAAGCATCAGTACATCTTTTGTTAATTTTTATGTATCGTAAAGATCCCGTTATATGTATATACGGGAAGGGGTCGATTCCGGCTGGAAGGGGGATGAATATTGGGCAGAAAAATTCTGACGCACCTGATCCCTGCTCCATAAAGGAACGGGTTACCGAGAAACGGCGAACCGGTCCTGCCGACCGAACCTTGCGAGCCTTCTCCGCCCGCCGGAACCGTTACGCAGCAATGGCCATCCAGAAAACCGGTAGGAGGGTAATCGTCGACCGGTATATCGACTGTATATTGATCGTATGCCCTCTATACCTTCGCGAGTTTGCTGACACCACCCACGAATCGATCGGACGAATTGTTAGGCGCCGATAAACGACTAGAAACAGGAAACCAACCAGTACAACAATTCGTAGAAACTTTCAGAATTTTTTATGTCCCAACCATAAAAGCTAAGCAGATGTTTCTTCCACGAAACGATTCTACAAACTCTCTCACATATGCTAGTATATATTTTTATAACATTACGAATTCGTTGAAATGTTTAAACGATGTTTCAGGAGGAACCGATCAACGTACCAATTTCCTCAGATTAACTACTTTACGTTTCTTGCGTAAAAATAATTCTAGAGTTTCCCAACTGCAACGGTACGTTGTTTAACAATATCATGTACGTTTAAACTTGTTTAATTAAATAGAACGTTGCAGATGTTTCTTCCACGAAACGATTCTACAAACTCTCCCACATATGCTACTATACATTTTCATAGCATTACAAATTCGTTGACATGTTTAAACGATGTTTGAGGAGGAACCGGTCAACGCACCAATTTCCTCAGATTAACTACTTTACGTTTCTTGCGTAAAAATAATTCTAGAGTTTCCCAACTGCAACGGTACGTTGTTTAACAATATCATGAATGTTTAAGCTTGTTTAATTAATTAGATCGTTAATATTAAAACGTTAGTTTACCTCGTATCAATTTGACACAGTTTTCCCGAAATAAGTTGTACTGTTCTGTTATTTGTAGGTGAATTTAGATTGAAAATTTGTGATGTAATGTTTCCAAGGTCACTGATTACGAATCTGAACTTAGAATTTCGAAAAACAAAATGGCTGATCCCATATGGCGGACGGGTATTGGAAAGTATGACTCGATTTTTACAAAAATTGGTAAAAATCAATTTTTTTATTTTGTTTGTTTTTCGGTCCATCAAATTTTTCAATTCAAATTCATAATCAGATTATAGAAATCGAATCATTTTTTCAAATACCCGTCCGCCATATTGGATCGGCCATTTTGCTTTCCGAAATTCTAAGTTCAGAATCGTAATCGGCGACCTTGAAAACATTACATCACAAATTTTCAATTTAATCCAAGAACGTCTCGAGGTTTTGGCCACGTTTTCGGGTTTTTGGGACCACTGTGCATCGGGAGCAGAGCGCATTCAGGTGGAGACGTCTCGATTGCGAAGATAATTGATACAGAATTTATACGGCAGAGTCGAATTAGTAGAATAACAGACGCGGGGTTCAAGCAAACCCCTCGAGCAGAATTAATTTTCTTCGTGGAATTGTTCTCTTGGAAACGCATTCGAACAGAGAGCAAACGCTGTTTGCTCCTGAATCGAGCACTCGATGCGAGCGAGGTAGCAATGTATGTATACACAGAGACGATGTTGCATCGAGGTATCTACCCGATGCTTCGATGTCTACTGACCGGAAAAAGTAACGAAGGATACCCGGGAAAGTAGAATAACGTGGAATTAATGATTCGGTCGGAAATCTAGACATTTCCTCAAAAAGTAACGAATAATTGCAGACCTCGTACCGAACGAGCAATGCTCGCGCTGGAAGCATCGTAACTGCATTATAACACGATGGTCGGTGAAATTCTGAAGTTTTCAATAGTAACAGACGTGTTCGTTAAATCGTTGATTGACTTTCTAATGTGATCGTGGTCGGCCGACTCTCGTTTTCTTCTTTTCTTTGAGAAAAAACAATTGTACTGCGTTAATTTCAATGAGGGCGTGTAACGATCTACGGCGCGCCGTTAATTGACTAAATTAAAAGGAAAGTCGTTTCCGAGGTACATCTCGCGATAATTCCGGGAATTTCACGAGGAAATTATGGGCCAGTTGGCTCGAATGCCTGGTGAAATATTTGAAACGCGGAAAAACCGATCTTTCGGAGGCGTTGGGACGACGGATGCGCGCCGCAGTCCAGGGACGAAACGACCATCGACGTTGACTTCCTGTGCCGTCGACGCGTTCAATTTCGAATTAATTGCCACAAACGCCTCGGTCCCTCGCTCGACTAATTGCCACGTTAATTGCTCTCGTCGATGCGGACCCCCTCCACCCGCGGTCGCCGCCTCTCTGCCCACTAATGCTGCAGGTAACGCGATCAGGATTACTAGGACGAAAGCCCTTTACTGGGACAAGGAAACAGCTGTTCGGCTGTTCAGCGTCCAGCCTGTCCGACAAGGTCCATAACGCCTCTGCTATTATTATTCTCGCCACCGACAACCAATATCAACCATCGAACCATCGACCAATAAAATACCACCGCCGTCATCTAAATATGATTTCTCGAAAACTCGTTTCAATTGCGATATTATATCGAAAATGGACTTTTTCCGACGGAAACAAATATAAACAAAGCTATTTTAATTTGAAAATTAAACATTTCTCCTGTCCCAGACTAATTTCATTGCATGTTTTTTTTTTCATTTTATGGATATGAAATTGATACAATGCGTCATACAATATTTAAATGTGTAGTAATTGATTAGATACGGACATATTTAAGAATGTAAACAATATCGTAAATAATGGGACAGCAATTTTTAATGGTGACACCAATTCAGTCTTAAAAGTTAAGAATAAGTTATTGATATTTAACTCATCTAATTTTTGCTCAGTATTATTTGATCTTTTAACTATTTTTATATTGGATGGACGACGTTCAAGATGAACGATTATATTTACGAGTTTAACCTTTGCAGTCGGAGCTATTTTAACTTGAAAATTAAACATTTCTTCCGACCTAGAATAATTTCATTGCACATGATTAGACTTATGTATATTCGATTTATGTACAGTTAGGAGCAAAACTGATCACACACGCTTTAAATCAAAATAACTGTTTTATGAATGGACCAAACGACTTCAATTTCTCTGCAAGGCTAGATGAATTAGTTTAGTAAGTGACGTCTAAAAAATATGTTGAAAAAATGCATTTGATCGGAATTGTGAAAAACAATACCAAAAATTGATTTGTACGACTTTATTAATTGCACCAATAACGAAAATTTAAAAGATGTGTTTGGTCAACTTGTATAAATTATATTCGCTCCGAAAATTTCATTGCAATTGGTTAATTAGTTTGCGAGTTATAAACGATGAAGAGTGATAAAAAAAAGCAGAAAATCTCGGAAAATTGCAATTTTTTACCACTTTTGTTCGTATATAACTCGTAAACAATGAAATTTTCGGAGCGTATATAATTTATACAAGCTGACTAAACACATCCTTTAAATTTTCGTTATTGGCCCAGCTGAAAAAGTCGTAACAATCAATGTTTACTATTGTTTTTCACAATTCCAACAAAATGGATTTTTTCAACATATTGTTTAGACGTCACTTACTAAACTGATTCATCTAGCCTTACGGAGAAATTGAAGTCGTTTGGTCCATTCATAAAACAGTTATTTTGATTTAGAGTGTGTGTGATCAGTTTTGCTCCTAACTGTATAATGTACAGTGGTCGAAATTTCTATAAAGTCACTGTGTTTTGTGCCCGTGCGAAATCAATGCGGGCCGGTTTATATGCTTCTTTAAGGCCTGGTTTACGTTGTATTTTTGTCCAGAAGAATTTCAAAGTTGTTGCACACGTCTTGTTGTTACTGGGAGCTCTAATTCAGCTCGAAATTGTGCTGCATTTTTCCTTTCCTTAGCTGCAGACCTCATTAATATTGAATGTTGTCTCTTTGACTATTTTTTATTACTACCTTTATGATGATTTTTTTCCATAATTTTAACGTAAATTGATATAATTATTAATCACAGTATATGACAGATTAGTTTTCTTAGCAATTGCGTGATTAGAGCAGGCCATATCTTTATAAGCATCGATTGATGCGTTTTCTTCACTTGTTAGTACTTTTCCTCTCGGCATTCTCATACACGTGAATCAAATTATAACAAACAGGATTTCCGTGAGTTCTAAAACTAATACTTTTAGAATATTTGCAGTTTTCCGTAATTCTCTGCTCAGAATACAGAGAAACACTAAGTGACTTTATAGAAACTTCGCACTTGTGTTCTGCACCACACAGAAAAAAATTAAGAAAAACGTAAATAATAAACAAAGCGGTGTAGAGTACGCAGTCCCTCTATCCGAGTGTCTACAAGGCAGAAGACCAGATACGATAAACCAACAAAAATGGTGATATTTTTAAAATATCTATGAAAAACAAGATGACTTTATAGAAATTTCGACCACTGTATAAATATATGTACGCAATGGCAGAGAAAACTAACTAAATGAAGGCTCTCAGTTATACGAACGCCATTGGCATACCTGATAGTAGCTCGCCGAGGGAAAAATTGAACGTGTCCATTTGCGAGTTCCAACTTCCTGTTTGCTCTCCGAGAGTTTTTTCGTGCAGCTCTCCACTAGCACTCTGAATACCGTGTATGTGCACTGGCGAATTTGACTG
The DNA here is from genome assembly GCA_028455765.1 of Lasioglossum oenotherae. Taxonomy (NCBI): domain Eukaryota; kingdom Metazoa; phylum Arthropoda; class Insecta; order Hymenoptera; family Halictidae; genus Lasioglossum; species Lasioglossum oenotherae. The sequence goes on along the minus strand of CM052283.1, from coordinate 2,634,163 downwards.
AATTGTTTCACTCTCAGATCGACAAGTACCTTTAGGAGAGTTCCGAAGTGATCTCGGATGTTGAATGGCGATGGATTTCTACGGGGCGCGAAAACTAACCTACATAACCCATCTCGTGCCTGACGAAGGCGGTCCCCGCGAGCACGGTGCCGCGGCGCTCGGCATTTTCTATTCGCGTCGCTGGCCTTAGTGGCACGTTTTCGCGACGAGACGTCGCCGCGTTGCGCCAATTCCCCGTGGAATTTCGGAACGGGCCTGAGCGTTCCATTCCCTGTCTCTCACGGCTTCCTCGAAGTCCAGACGTACTCGTCGCCGGCGACTGCCCTTTCGGCTTTCGGATACCTTCTCTCGAAATAGCTCGTGGATCAGGCTGCACCGTGAAAAAGTATACGCTCGAGCAAACGCACGATTCACCGTATCCTTGTGTTCTCGTCTCCGATGTCTAACGTCGGAGTCTTTGGTTTTCGCGTCCGAGACCACTCGATCCTCGATCGTCGCCGGAAAGAGCCTAGACGCCTCGTTGAACCGCTGTCGGACGGTTATCGGCTAAAGCACCCGGCTGTCGATAAGTTTTCCCGTGCCACGTTGTCGCTTCCCGCGAGAACCTCCAAGCCGGAAGACGCGTCACCGGTGTCCCCTGTTTCTGGATCGCGATCCATCTACCAACTCGACACGGTTGTCAAGTGCACGCTCGCTTGAAACTCGCGGAAGCTACGCGATGACGACGACGTTGCCGCCGATTTCGTTTTCAGGGTACAGTGAAGTCTTTTTTAGAAAAGAACAGGAGTGGAAGTGAGTCCGGGAAAACAGGCAGTCGGGAGAAATGCAAAAAGCGGGGCCCTGACTGTCCTCAAGGACGTTAGAGAGCGAGAAAAGGGCTGTCAGTCCTAGACGTGTGGTTTTTTAGTGGGTATTGGGGACACCGACCACCCGAGTCCCACACTACCCCTTCTGGGTGTACGTAAATGTATTTTTTCCCACGTCTTTAAAGACAAAATAATTATTTAAATAAAAATTAATTTTTTAAAAACACCACGTTTTTAAAATGGACGAAAAAGTATAAAATAATTTTTCCTAGACCCCTACAGACTCCTAACCGCGTACAGATAATCCTGAAAATTTGTGATTGTGAATTTTTAACAACTACGCAAATACTTGTAAGATTTAAAACGAAAAACGTGGGGCGCAAGATAATAGTAAGGAGTGTAGAGAGTAGCAGCCGTTGAGAAATCTCATACAACAGTTCATATCATCTGCGAAGCAATAAAATTTTTTAGTAATTTCGGTGAACTATTCATGCATCAATTATCTATTGCATGCGCCCCACGTTTTTCGTTTTAAATCTTACAAGTATTTGCGTAGCTGTGAAAAATTCACAATCACAAATTTTCAGGATTATCTGTACGTGGTTAGGAGTCTGTAGGGGGCTAGGAAAAATTATTTTATACTTTTTAGTGCATTTTAAAAACGTGGTGTTTTTAAAAAATTTATATTTATTCAAATAATTATTTTCTGCTTTTTAGTTTTGTATGTGTGAAATTTTACAATCTATGTTGAACATTTTGATGAGATTATAACAGAGACATGTAGTAAATTTCAGACGGTATTCCAACCGCGTCATATCGAAAACAAGTTTCGCGGGGAGGTGAACAGGTAAATATTTAATTGTTATTTCTCCGAAACGGATAGACTTTTTAAAAAAAATTTTTTTTAATAATGCATTGTCATCCAGTTCTGAGCTATGTTTAAAATTTCAAGCCTCTAGCTCATCGGGAAGTTAGTTTAAAATCAATTGCAAAATTTGCCACCGAACAGACAGACAGACAGACAGACAGACAAACAAACAAACAAACAAACAAACAAGAAAGCGAGCTAATAAAAACGTGGTAAAAAGAGTACAGTGAAGTCTTGATCTTAGCCCGATGGAGGTGGTTGATCCTAGTCCGTCCGCCTACCCTCTCACTAAATAGATTTGGCCTACACGACGCTCGACAGGAACACCTTGATCTCGGTCTCGATCTTCGACCAGTCGACCAGGACAACGAACGAACTAGCCTCTCTCTCTCTCTCTCTCTCTCGATTTAGCTTTCCACTTTTCAGTTTCTCACTTATCTGCCTAATGGTTCCGATGGAAGACACCACGCCCACTGATAAATTCCCCGCTTTCACACTCTGTCTAGAGAATGAAATTAGAATCCCCGGACGAGCAACGGCTTCGCACGGAACCCCGGAACTCTGTTAGAATCTTCGATCTCTGATTTACCAGATTTCCCAGAGCTAATGATCATTGATTGCAAAGGATTAAACTAAGTATGTTTGGATCAGAACTGACTCAACGACCGTATGAGAGCAGTACGTCAATATCTTCTGAATCCCTGATTGTTTAGGCAGGTCAAGAAAGAGGAGAGGAACTGTTAGCATCGCGGCGGTCAGGATCCATTGATCGAACCAATGGGAACGCGGCCGATTCGTCGGTGCACGCGACGAGAGGATCGGCCGAGATTCGCGTTGCAGCATCGGCAAGCGGGAAAGATTGTGCGAAACGGAGACAACGGCAACAGGAGGAGCGGGTGGGCGCGCTGGTATAATATATCGGGCCGAGAGAAAGGGAGAGGCGCGACGGATTGACGGGACGCGACGCGAGAAAGCTCGCTAGAAGAAGAACGGCCGTAGAGAAAGGAACAGATCGCTCGATGTAAGAGAAACAGAGAAATCAAGAGCGAGATAGATAGATAGAGAGAGAGAGATGGAAAGAAGTGGAAACTCCTTCTCGAGGCGTATGAGAGTCGATCTCAGGGCGGATTCCCACCAAAGGATCGGTCACGACTTAGGGTCGCCATAAACGCCATCCGTGAGCACTCCCGACGATTGGATAATACGTGTTTCGCTATCGTCCTCTCGACGTATCCACCCTACACGAGCCGCGATCATTACGGTTCTCCGTGGTAGAACTGCCGGTTTGTCTCTCCTCTCCCCTCTCCCCGATTCTATCTCTTTCTCTCCTGTACGCGGCGTTCTGTAACCCAAGCGCAAATCCGCGTTTACGTTGGCCCCTTTATCTTCGCCGTGTACGGAACCGATACGGCTTCAGCCGGGAACGATAACGATTGCCTCGACACGAGTAGCCGTTCATCTTCCTCTTGTTCGGCTCGAAGCTAACCGGCGACAGTTACCGGCGCGTTCGCCTCGCCTCGCCTCGCCTCGCTACGAAAAGCTTAGGCTAGTCGATGCTCGCTGGAGATTTCCGTGGATTAGATTTATGCCGACCGCCGGGGATCGAATTGTTCGAAACTTCTACGGAGTTCCTGTTACCCGGATTCTGTGGACTCTCGTCGCGACTTGTATTGTCTCGTCGAGCCAGCCCTGCTGGACACTTTGGCTCCCAGCATCCTCGTTTTCCTCGGTGCCGATCTCTTCCATCGGATAACGCGTAAAGGAACTTCTTTCAATATTACGCGGACCGTTCTTTTTTACATGCTGCGCTAACTGAAGCTCGTTATACCCAGCGTTGAACGACTCGATGAAACAAGTTACCCGACTGCGAAGCAGTTTACGGCTTCTCGTAAACCAGTCAGAAATTAAAAAACCAAAGGCCGTGTTCAAGTTGCGCAAGATTGTTCCATCTTGCCCGAAATGCAGAATTCACAGGCAGCCTGGTTCCCCGGACCAAAATACGCCTCCGCAATGGGAACAGGGGAGTAATTTTACGAAAGCTTCCGCTAGTCATTGTAAATTTCGTACGGTGCAACCGAGACTGTTTTATAATTCATCTGTGAGCGTCTCTCTCTCTCTCTCTCTCTCTTTGTGTAAGCACGAGTCACCGAGACACGACTCGCCGTAACATATTCCGCGAGGAAATGCCTCTCCGCTCCCAAAGGGTGAAAGCAATCCAAGTTGGGAACCAATCAACGAAGTCCCAGACATAGCTCGGCGCTCCTTCGCGGTCTCGTCATCGAGGCTGAATCGATCCATCCGCAATTTCAATAAACTGCCGTGTACTATTGTCCCCCGGTTCTGTCAGCCATGTGTCAGCCGAGTGTCAGTCGATCGCGGGAAGGAATCGGCCGATGTTACAACAACGATTCGACGATAAGGATCGCGCTCGATCGGTCCGTCAGCCGGGATACCGACGTCAACGGAACGTCGCGTCGGACGTACCAGTTAATTCAGCGAGACAGGATTACGGTCGAAATGCCTCGCAAACTCGTCCAATAATTGATATCTGATAATACCACCATCTCTGTGGTCTTCAACATTGCATGGTTTAAGCTCGTTGTGAAGGGAAAGCTTCAAAAAATTTGTTAAAGTCCGTAGAAGGAGTGAAAATTAAACTTTTTGATAAAAGACAATCTCTGCTTGCCTCTAGTATCTCTGGTATCAAAACATTTTTACAAAAAGAACGACTTGGGGAAATAAAAATAGAAGCTTTTCCCTTCAAAATGAGCCTAGGCAGAATAACTCGCGATTTTTCTTTGCAAAGTTACGTCAAGATTCGTCTCTAATTAATAGAAAACTTTTCGAATACGACAGAATTTAGTGCGATTTTAATGTATCTCAGATCTAAAAAGCCTGCTACCACGGAAAATAATTTGAGTTTCCGGAAAAATTGCAGATTCCATAAACATCCGCAGTCTACTAATTAATTTATCGAGTTGTTCGCGATAGCAATTTATTTGGCTCGGGTGATTCACCGGCTACCGAGCCGACCGTGGTTTGTCGTACCCTTATTAGTCACGGCGCGTCGTAGGAATCATCGTCCGTGCTCCCACTTTCCTTTTTAATCTATAAACGATTTCCAGGTGAATGTCTGCTTCGAGTCAGAGGATCAGGAATCCGAGAGCTTAGGAATCACGTCGCGGCGTGGAAGAGTCAGGCAGCCTACGAGAGGTGTCTCTATCGCGAAGACAGCACTCGACGATGTCTCGCACGAAATTCCAATCGTTCCCGATCCTCTTAGTCTCTCGCGGGGCGTAAGCCGCACGTGCGCAACGATCCGCGCAACAGCGTAAATACCATAAGGAAGTCATTAATCTGCGTTGACTCGCCGCAGCTATCTTCGGCCCCCGTGCAGAAGGACGTTTACCGTGCTGCATACAACATACAACCGCGAGACCCGACCGAGAGGGAGAGAGGAACACCCTCCCGGCTATCTTGAAGGACGACATTCCAGCGAGCTGGCTCTACGATGTCCTTGCAGAGCTTCCTGCTCCACAGCAAGAGCTGCGAGCGTTTTTCGACCCCGGGACTTCCTACAGTCGTCCTTTATCACTCTCGTATCAACGACACCAGAGCATCGGACTCTCCTCTGGAACGTCCTTATCTCGAGTAACGGGGAGACAATCCCGTTTCGATAAGCGCAACGATTATCTGCACGCGTTTATGGTATCCGAAAGTTTACGAAATGGACACCTGTATGTACAGGGTGAATCTACTCGCTGAGCCGGGTTACAACTACGTTTCTGTTGCGCGATGGAATGCAGAGTTTGCATTGTTATGTACGGACTGTGGATCTCTTTTAATTTAATACGATATATAGCTATATATATATCGGTATATATATCGCACCCCGACAAGGACAATGTGTCAACTCTAGTTCTAATTGAACCCCTAACTTTTTTTTTAACTAGTTCATATCTGTAGTGGCAAGAGCAGTGTAGAGTTGATGGATGCATCCGTAATATCATTTTCTGGAGCCTAGTCGAATTTACTTCGAAAAATATTTTCTGAAAGATTAAAGATATCTGTACTATGTCCATGGAAATTTTACAATTTCATAAGTGAGATATATTCTACGTCGACGTTTATATTCGGTTGGAGAGAAAGTTCGTAGCGTTTTTAAATTAAGAATCGGAGATAAAACTAAGGTATTTATTAATATAATTATTCGATACCACGAGAAGTTACCTCGAAAATGGCACAAAGTAATAGAACAGAATGGAAAATGTTATTGGATAAATCTATGAATATAAGTATCTGAATTTCAGCTTTCAATTTTAATCTACAAACGCTACGAACTTTCGTTCCAACCCGATAGAACAATTGAGATCTCCAGTCTGCAACTGGAAAGGTCCGACAATCGCTTCGATCCTCGGTGTATCTCCGGTTAATTGTTCGGCAGTGTTCTCGTTGGACGACTATTCGAAGGCGGCTGGTCGGATCGTTGCAGTGAAAGTGCAGCGAAGATCGAGCCCCGTCGTTGTCGTCGATGGTGCAGCCTGGGCACCATGCACGATGCAGGTAATCGCGTCGGCCAAGACGCGAGCGCACCGTCCGCGTGTGTTAATCGCGCGGGGATGCCAGGTGCGTGACGTAACTGGGCCACAATTAATGGCGCCACTCGCCGTCGTCGGACAATGGGCGGAAGACGAGCCGCGAGGGGGCGAACACAATCGCGTTAAGGAAAAACGCGAGATAGCAGAGCGAGCGAAAAGTGCTCCGTCGCGAGCGAGCGAAAGCGATGGAAACAAAAATGAGGAGCGCGTATATCAGCGACTCCGTTTCCCGGACACGGCTGCACGACTCGCACAGTGCACGGTGCAACGCGATGCAACACGCTGCACGCCCACATTCCATCCTGTCTGCCGACCCCTTCGCCGTTTTTCCCTCCATCGTCCTCTCGTCGCGGCCTCCGTGTTTACCGAGTACTCGACGCGTGTGCTTTTTCGTGGGCACGCGCGTGCAAAAGGCTCGCCCCCTCTTTATCGCTCTCGCTCGTGGATAAAGGGACTCCGGAGAACAATGCGAGAAACAAGTTAAACGTATCGCGACCTCTCTCGAACCCTCCGAGCATCGCTTTAACCCGCTCCTTCAATTCCCCGGCCCCGGGTAAACCCATTTCGGGCCTCCACCGGGTTCCTTTAACCCTTTGTGTCCTCGGTTATCTCATCCTTGCTTCTCTCCTCGCTGCTTTGTCCCCGTGGGATTCACCTGCTCGCGTCGGAATCGCTGATGATCCGCACGGAGCGAACTGTCAGACGACAGTCGATATCCGTGAACTCGTCGCATACGAAATGTTCTCCAAACTCCAAGCAAGTAGAGCTGTTTCTAAACGACTACTGCGACTTGCAGACAATTTTTAAAAGTGCAGTCCACTCGGCATCTCCTTTGTTTCAGTTTGTTCTGCTCGCTGCTATCGGAATTGCTGATGATCCAGAATGTGAGAAGCTATACATATTCGTCCGCTCATAGCGTGCAAGCCAACGAGTTACGAACTCCATTGAATTCTATAAACTCGAATTCTTTCTCATCTCTTCGTGTTTACCCGCAGACACGCGAAATTTTAAATACGCCGATTCGTACGCGTCTGTTCATATTCTTTCCGGACAACGATTGACTACGGAAACGGCTCGCTGTTTTATCAGGCGATTTTATATTAAAACACGTAATTCCACTCGCGCGATGTTCGGCCGGTTATCAGGCGCGCGGCAGGCGCCTTTCGTGGTAGAAAAATTCGCGGGAAAGCCCGCGCATTATCGACTCCCGTATAACTGGAAAGGACGACGACCTCGAAACACCGGCAACACGCCGTAGTTCCAAAACGATCGATAGTTGCTACGATGTCTACCGCTTTCGAAGCACCTGTGTCCACATGTTTCCGGTATACGCGAAGGCTGAAATCATGCTCTCTCCAGGCCAATGCTCTCTCGACGGTCTTCTCTTATCTGTAACCCACGCGCTCCATCCTGTTTCCCTTTCTTTTCCCAAGTGGAAACCGTATCGGTGTCCCTGTTGATCTTGTCCAGGGACAGCTCGTTCTTAGTCGACAACGTCCGTTTCCCTTCAAACTTCGAGCCGAGCTAAAAAGTTTCCGGACAGTTGACCCAACTACACGAGCGATCATGCTGTAATTTATTGATTCGATAACTATCGATGGATTTACAGGCCCCCGGTGTCTTATACAATCGCCTGACTACCTCCGCGACTCCGCTACACCAGCGAGTTTAACCAGTTAACCGGCTGATTTTCTACAATAAAGAACGAATAAAAATTGTCCGAATCGATTCATTCCACGGCGCGCTTAAGGGACGCGTGATTTACGGCGTCGAGCCGCCGTTGAGACACCGTTTCAAGATAAATTGATAGAACGAGGCGAAAAATGCGGGAAGATATAGCGCTCCGTTCGAGCGCAATGAACTAACTCCTCGCACGCGGTCCACATATTTTAACATTTCAAGCCGGCGACAACCCTGATGAAGCCAATTCGACATTTTCGAACTGGTGAATTAAAATTTGTTGACTTGAGAATTGACACTGATTTGTTGAGTTACGATCTACTAAACAGAATCGAACGGGTAATTAATCTCAGATATAACTTGTCTTGTATGTTAACACGAGTGTAAGCTTTTTAGTAGGCTTTTCAACGACTGAACTGTATTTAAAAGAAGCTCGATCATTTTCTTTTAATAAGAATTCTTAGAAGAAATTGTTACATTCCATTAGTCCTAAAAATTTGTTGAATTAGGATTGAAATTGCTGTATCGCTTTCGAACAATTTATTGTGCAATTCTCAACTGCTGATTTTCAATTTTAACGCCTTGCCATTTTCTTTACAGTTACAGTGATTAAAACGTCTGTATCCTCCAAAAAGGTATGGCTACATTTATTTTAATGCTTTAAATATTGACTACAAACGAAGCAAATTTCATTTCGTCTAAAAAGAAAGGCACCAGGACTTCGTTAAAATCTTCATCGCGAATCCGACTCGTTAAAATACGACAAGGGGTTAAAGACCCGAAAGATTTTTATTTAGCATAGAGATCCACAATCCAGTCGTAAGTTTCATTGATTTGCGGGCACGGAAGCGCAGCAAAGACAGCTTCGTGGAGACGATCGCGTCCCGGATGCTTCACCCGGAAAGAACTGGGTTAAAATAGACCGGCGAGGACGTGTTCCCGGGAATCGTCCGCGACCATCGAGAACCGTCTTATGGAATACGTGACCCAACGACGAGATCCACGATGTACGTCGAATGCAATCCGGAACGACGACGACGGCGAGACGCTCGAGCACCCGGTGCCTGCGGTAATTCTCTTATTATCGGAACTCTGGCTCGTTGAACTCTGTCCGCGTGAAAAATTGTTACGCGAAGGGAACGTGCTCCCAGCGAGGCCCTCTTTGAACAGGTTACACGCTAACTGTTACGTAAACACTCCGTGGAATTTCTCGAATCACTGGCAATAGATTTGTCGGTATCCGGGAAGCTGCGTCCTATTTCGCGACTTAACAGAAATCGTATACGCTTTTCCAATTATGCTGATGATATTCTTTCTTCTTCTCTGCAATTTTGTCCTCAACACTTTTTAGCACCTCTTCTTCCAGAAATGGGAGACAGAATTATTTTACCAGGCTTGTAAATGAATTTTTCCGTTATTCTGTTGCACGTTGCAATCTTTGTTAGGATTATTTGACCAGACTCGTGAATGAATTTTTGCGTGATTGTACTGAACGTTGCAATCTTTGTTATGACCTAGAAAATTAACGGTTTTTATCTTATGGCATTTTTTAAGCTGTTGAGAGGCCCTCAAAGTGTAATATACCATCAGACTGGAACAATGTAGACACAACAGTTTTCCAAGCCCTTTGGTAATCATCTGAACGGAGGATTCAGTTTGGCGAAGAAGCAAACGAAATTCATCTGGCGCTTCTCGGACGTAAGATCGCTTATTTCTCGGCGTATGAGAATAGTGTGGGTATAATAAGCGGACGAGCAGATATTTTCTTCGCCGAAGATACAGAGAGAGAGAGAGAGAGAGAGAGAGAGAGAGAGAAAAAGCGAACCCCAATCAACGAAATTGCTGTTCTCGTCGAATAATAGATTCCCTGGGCTGAGCTGGTCTCGCCTTCTCTCGATTGCTCGCGTGAAAAGGGGGAACCAGTCGACCAGCTCTGGCAGCAGAGTAGCGGTACCCCAAACAGCAGCGGTTGGACGCGACGCGACGCGCGACGGGGTGACCCCTTAAATCGTATTGTGTTGCGTATCAGTCGGGACAGGCCCGAGAAGAACGTGCGGAGAAAAAAGGGGATCGGTGCTGGAAGGAGAAACGAGTGGAGATACAGGGAAAGAGAGAAAGAGAGAGAGAGCAACGAGCAACGAACACGGTTTTGGTTCGAGTTCGTCGGACCGTCTCTTGCGTAATACGGCCCTGAGCCGTAGTCTTACAACGCTAATGGAAGCCTCTGGCAGGCTTCCTCCTACGGGCCAACAAAACCCGTTTCTTCTTACGGCTTAACGATCGCGTACGCGTCAGAATTTATAAGGGACTGTGCGCGCGGAGGAGAGCCTAGCCGAGCCCGATTGCTCCGGCAAAAAAAAAAAGAAAACAGAGAGGAGGAGAAAAGAAACGAGACAGAATAGAATAAAATCAAATAAATAGCGAACGAGAGACGGTGTCGTTTGGTTGCATTAGGGAGCCGCCGACGTCCGTTCGATTCTCGAACGCAGCCAGCTTCCGCATAGGCCCTCCGAGTTTAGAAGCGAGAGCATCGGTTCTCCGGGGAAATTCGTCCGAGTTGTTCGCCAAGTTCCGGGAAGAGGAACAACGCGCGATCCGCTTAGTCTCCGGACGGAGACAAAATCAGCCGGAAGACCGTGTCGCCGGGGAAAAAGAAACTTCCGAGTTTTTTTAATGAATGCCACCCCCGCTCTCTGTCTACGCAACGAGTCGCGCGGGCTCGTGAATATTTTCGGTACGGCTTCAAACTTTTCCCGACCGTTTGACTTCGGATCTGGATCAGGATGGTGTCTATTCAAACTTCCTCTCCGGAGAGAGCACGAGATCGTAGATCGGGTCGGAATGCCCTGTGGGGCGCGACTGTGGCACTGTTAAAATTCGGAGCAGCGAAACCACGCCCCCGAGGTACTGTGTGTTCGTAGGAGGTAACGAAACCACGCCCACTCAAGGGATTCTAGATACAGAGGCTAATGAATCTACGATCTTAGGTCCGTTGAAGCCACGCCTCTTAGGACACTGTCTGCATAAGGAGCCTCGAGATCATGCCCCTTAGAAGACTCCACCCACAAAAAGCAACGATGCCGCACCCCTCAAGGCCTTCTATGAAACTGTTCTATGAAAAGGACCAATGAAGCTACGTCTTCAAGGCACTATATTTGTAGGGTGCAAAGAAGATACACCCATTCAGGGTGCTCTAAACACAAAAAGAAAGAAAGCCAGGCCCCCAGACAACAAAGCCACGCCTTTCGGAGCACTCCATCCGAAAAATGCAAGGAAACCACGCCTCTTCCGAGTATTCTACGCCGGAGAAGGATATGGTTCTCGGATGCTAAACTTTTAGGGGATGCAGGAATCGCCCCGAGCCTGTCGCTGATCAATGACGAACTCGGATCACCAATGGGAGAGTTTTTAGCGCGAAAGGTGTCTCTGCCGAGTAAACCGACCACTCTTTCACGGGTGTCTCTTACAGGATGTCAAGCCGCCTCGTCAAATTCATCCGTCCAGGGTCTTTCACAACCGGTGCGGTGCTCCCCGAGTTTGTCGCGCGCGAGCGCTCGTGAAAAACGATATCTGGCCGAGATCGAATTTGCGGTGAACCTCGAAACCGCGATTCGTGATCGCCGAGAGGACGGTGCTCCAGTTCGTGGATGCGACCAACACGGCTCCAGGGAATCGTGACGAAACCCGAATCACTCTGCGACTGTCGGTCTACTTTTTTTCAAATCAGCGATTCCCCGGGTTTCTAGGTTGACAACGGTGGCACCTTTTCCCGCCGCAGCGTTTGCAGCCTTTGCTTTCACCGTTTCCCAGTCACGATTCCCAAGATAAGTATTTCCCTTTTCTCTTTGTTTGCTCGATATGCGTAAAATTCTACCAATCTGTGATTTCCTGATTTATTGGGTAACCTTAAGCCTGTTTAATACAACCTGCGTTAATACGTAAGTCTGAACGTTTTAAAATGATTTCCTTCCACAGATATGCATTGTCTAAAACGATCGATGACTGATGGTTAATGACCTTTCGACGGAAGTCATCGTTTCAATGTCAACCGACGTATGCAAGGAAACAAGATATACATTTACAAGAAAGAAAATATCGATGACCTTGAAAACTCCTTGGAAGAAATGAGCTCGAGAAAAAAAGAGAACTTTCTAAGCATTCACCTTGCGATACCATTTTACATTGGACTAAAAACATTTGTTATGTCATCACTAGACCGCGGATCTTTATGCAAAATAAAAATTTTCTTCATCAATTACAAGATCCTGGAGCCAAATAAAAATGAATTACTTCTTTTAATACTGCTAACAGGACGAAAGTAATATAAATTAAAATTGCGGCTGTTAATTTTTGTCGTAAATGCATAATATCCGCAGTCTAACTATCACCAACAAAGGAGATATTTGGGTGGCTACTTTCGGGTGGGCCACCCTGTATTCTTTGGCGAAGGGTCTCTCCGATTGGTAACGGAAACGAGTGGTCGTTGCGTATCGTGCTTAAGAGCGGCGCCGCTCGGAAATGGCGGCGGTGAAGTTATGCGTCGCGGAACAACCCCTCCGAATCCTTTCTCTCGGCCACGTGAGAACCGGTAGTGCATCGACGAAAGGATGTGGGCGGTCTCGGGTTACGAGAATCCTCTACACCTCGTGGATATTTGCGTTCGTGCTAGATCCACGCCGATGCTTACGATCCTGCGCTCCACTCAAGGACCTTCGCTCGACAAACGAGGCACTGTGCGAATCAAACTGCGCATCAATAAAAATTCATACCGTACATTCAGACTGCGCGTATTCGATACCCGAGTGCCTTGTGGTTGAATTTGGAACATTGTCCAGAGATAACGAAACAATATCCGCGCGGCTCGGTGACCTTGTAGCCAGACCTAGGTCCCTATAACCACTCGAGGATCGTTACAGTTAATTTAAGAACTTTACAACTAACCCAAGAATCCTATAGTTGGCCTGATTTTTTCCCAGCGAGCAGAGTACAAACACTGATATAGTCGAAGCAAACAGCACGAGCATCGCAAGGGTTAAACAGCCCGGTAGAGCTTAGGGCTGTTTCTTTTCCGAAGCTTCGAAGGATTCGAAGGAACGAAGGAAACTTCGAAGTTCCGAAGCTTCGAAGTCTTCCAAGTGCTCGAAATTTCAAAGTCTTCGAAACGTATGAGGTTGTAACTTATGAGTACCATACCATGTCACGATTTTTGATAAATAAAAATGTTAACTTTCAGTCACCGGTGACTGACACTGAACTTTCCGTTTTGATTTTTCGTAATTAAATGAAATTTAAAAGAGTGCATTCTATTAATAAATTTCGGGATCATATCACGAATGTACTTAAAAAATAATACTTTGCAAACAAAATTTTAATGAGTTTTATTAACCAATTGCACTCGGAGCTATTTTAACTGCAAAATTATATAAACTTTCTTTCCGATCTAGAATATTTCCATTCCTTGTGATTTTTAACATTTTGTAGATATGAAATTGGTATGGTACCTCATACAATAACTAAATGTTTAATCATTGATTAGATACCGATATATTTAATAGCGTGAACAATATTTTGAATAATGGTACCGCAATTTTTGGTGGTGCCTCAGACGGGACAACCGAGTGCAAAGGGTTAAATTCGGTGAAATCGGATATCGCGGATTAAATGAAAAGAAAGGCAAGACAGGCTTGGCGCTTGACAAAACTCACGTAGTAACTTTCCTTCGAAGCTTCGAAATCTTCGACCTTCGGAGGAAAGTTACAGCCCTAGTAGAGCTGGCCACTGCTCGGAGTACTTACAAGAGCTGTTCATGCAAATAGTATTCGTCATTCGGCAATAATTCGCGGACGAACGTCGATCCCCGGCAACGAAAGAAAAGCCGGTACAATAAGATTACCAGTCGACGACACGAGTTATTTTAATCGTGCTCGCGATCGGAAGAGGGGGACGGGCACGTTGCTGAAAGACTGAAAAGAAGAAAACGATCCGTGCTGTGATAGAGGGAGATCGAGGGGGACGATAGAAGGGAACGAGAACGAGAGAAAGAGAGAGACAGGCAGAGATGCATCGTAATGAGTCGCGTTCGCAAGGACAAGCAGAGCGTGGCCGAGCGGGCCAGTGCACATTGCATTCGTGTCCGCGATCTCGTCGATGCTTCTTCCTCGCGTCCGTGTGCACCGGTAAACCAGTATGGAGCCGCGCGCGGCATCGAACAAGGCCAACAAAACGCGGTCGCGTTTATCCGACAAACACCCATCGAGATATCTGGCCAGTATGTAATCACCGCCGCGGATAGCATCGCGAGTAGCTTCGAACCAGCCCGAGAGCTATCTCCAGAAACAAAAGCAACGTTTCCCTCCGCGTTGTTCGTAGTTCGTACCATCCGGCCAGTCAAATCGCTCTAATCCCGCTTCCCCACCTGCTAAACGAGCCGTTTTTCGAACGATCCTCTCGAGAACGCAGCGCGCGATGCTGCGATTCACTTCGGACTCTGCACCGGTAGACGAAATTATCACACGCCTCGAAAATCGCCGAGATAACGAATCAGAATTCAACTTGGGAAAAATTACAAGAGACTGCGCATCGTTATGCAAAATAAAAATTGTGCACGTCGATCGCGAGGAACAGGAGCTGCGTAGACATTCAGTTCTTCTCTTAATAATGCCCTTTGCGCTCGGAGCTGTTTCAACTAAAAAATTAAACATTTCTTCCAACCTGGAATAATTCCATCCTACAGAGTCACGTTCTTCGAGTCACGAAGCGTGATCAGCTTGGATTACTCTCTGTTGCTAGCGGTTCGATCGGAAATTTTTTTTAGCTAAAATAACATGGTTCAAGGAAAGCTTTAAGCCGATTGCACCAAATTTCTTGGATAAGAAATTGATACGACACCTCATACGATACTTAAATGTTTTCGTACGTGATTAGTAGACTGCGGATCTTTATGCAAAATAAAATTTTTATACATCAATTGCAAACTGTACCATCTAAGTAAAAGAGTTTATATTTCTCATTAATGATTTTTCAAAGAGAAATATGCAAAACATATTATTTACCGTGTATATGCATATCTCATGCTCATATGAATCATTTATCTTGTTAAATTTATTTAATCTATTAATAAGCACTCGTATCATAACCGAATAGCGTCGATATTAATATTAATATTAATATTATTATTAATATTAATACTTCCATGCACAGAAAAAATAGTGATCAAGCAAATATTACGATATAGGTTTATCATTAAATGAATCAATAGGAATATACAGTAGCGGACAAAAGTTTAAGACCGCTCTAAAGAAGACGATAACTTTTTTAATATTGTATTATACGATTTGAACTTTTTTGGGAAGCTAGAGGAATTAATTTACTAAAGGATGTGAGAAGAAATTTTTTCAAAAATTGCAATTGATCGGAATTGTTGAAAAAATACTGAAAGTTGATTTTTTAACTTTTTTATGTGGGCCTATATTGAAAATTTAAAAAATACGTTGTAGATCTGTGTCAATTAAATATATTCTGAAAATTTCGTCAAAATTCTCGACGTTGCAATGAGCAACAAACGTTTAAAGATGGTAAAAATTGCAGATTTTCACGATTTATTGCCGAAAATAAATCGAAATACTCCAGTATAACTGTGAAGTGTCTGTTAATACCAAATATTGTACCTAACACTTAATGTAATATATAATTAATATCGGAAAAATTTGCGTATGTTTCGAGCATATCTGCATATTTTTCATGCATATTTGCATATTTTTCGTGCATAAATGTCATATGCATTTTGCATATTTATCGTGCATAAACTTCCGCAGGCTACTTATAACATAAATTGCCGAGCAAGGGGTTGAAATCAAAGTTCACTGAGCAGTTTCTCCGTCAGCTAGCCGATTAGGATCACCGAGCGGGTAATTCGCAAACGATTACCGCGGATTAGATATCAATCGTTGGACAGGATCCGTTTGCTCGGTGTTTCTCTCCGGGGGAAAGAGTCCGCTCGTTAGGGCCGACGTTCGTTAGGGCCGACCCGGTGAGGTCCGTCGACGCCAGGGATTCGCTCGGATTCGAGTGATATTTAAATAGAAATTACGTTTCTAGCTGAGTTCTCGCGGGCCGAGAAACGCGCTCGGATATTCGACAGGGAGGCGCACGGGGTGGCGGAACAGCAGGAACAGCAAGTACAGGAGAAAGAGGGGGCTCTCCGGAGCAAATTACAAACGCGGAGAAATTGAAGGAGAATTCACGAATCGCTTTCTAAACACCGGCCAACGAGGAGAGATCGTATCGTTGAGCCGAAATCAAACAAACACTCGACGAAGAACCCGGCCGTTCGTCGAACGCACCCCCGACCGATTCGATCAACCATTTCGTTGCACCACTGGATCAGTGCATGTTGCTTCCCGCTGCAGAATGATCGATAACCACCGCTGCCCGGCTTCTAACTTTGGCAATTTTTTTCTCCAGCCGCTATTCGATGAAACTCTTGGAAACTTTTCGTATATTTTAAGTTAAAAGATACTTCGCCAGGTAAAAAAGGTTCTGCAGTAAAAAAGGTTCTGCTTTAAAACGGTTCGTGGTGACGGGTCTGTGATAAACTGTTCCCCGAGGCTTCGTAAACGTAAATTGCGGGCAAACATATTCCCAAAAAGTTAATGAATAAGAATCGAAAGAATGCGCCGCAAGAAGCGAGCTCGATACATTACAACCCGATTGGGGTGAGCCGGAAGACTTTCGCTGGAGAATTGCATATTTCCAGAAATTCAAGAATGAGAATCGAAAGAGTGACTCGCAAAAAGTAGCGAGATTCATCCACGATTCGCTGGAGAATGATATCCCCAAAAAGTTAATGAATAAGAATCGAAAGAGTACGCCGCAAGAAGCGAGATCGATACATTACAACCCGATTGGGGTGCGCCGGAAGACTTTCGCTGAAGAATTGCATATTTCCAGAAATTCAAGAATGAGAATCGAAAGAGTAACTCGCAAAAAGTAGCGAGATTCATCCACGATTCGCTGGAGAATGATATCCCCAAAAAGTTAATGAATAAGAATCGAAAGAGTACGCCGCAAGAAGCGAGATCGATACATGACAACCCGATTGGGGTGCGCACGAAGACTTTCGCTGAAGAATTGCATATTTCCAGAAATTCAAGAATAAGAATCGAGATAGTACGCCGCAATAAGCGAGGTCGATCAATGACGCCTCGATTGGGGTGTACACGAAGACTTTCGCTAGAGAATTGCACGGCCAGGATGTTTTGCGCTCCGCAACTACGCAACCGCAACTACGATCGTGACGTTATTCGTTATCGGAACGCAGCGGCCGCGGGTTTTTGCACACGACCACGTGTACAGGTGACGTGCGCAGGTGTAAACACCTCGAGCAGGTGTTGGGGAGTCGCGTAACCCCGTTCGGCTCCTTCGCCGTGTTGTTTTCACCGTGACTCTGGATTTCCCTCTCGCCGGCAAATAGGCTGAAGAAACGGAAGAGATAGAGCGAGAAAACATTGCTCGCTGGAACAAGAACATTTCCATCGGTTAGCGAATGTTTTTTGATGCGTGATCTCGTGGGCGAAAAAAAATTGCTCGCATGAGAAAAAGAATTTTCCGCCGACGTAACGCGTTGGTATTCCCAAGCGGTCGCCGGTCCCAGTGCAGCTTAACCTCTTGCGCTGCGATTTATTTTACCGGTAGAACCTCTCCGACATTTTCCGATGATTATAAAAATTAGTGATTTTCAACCCACTGCTGAAAATCTTGCGACGCGCTGTACATCGCGGAGAACTGTTACTCTGTAACTGTCTTTAGCTAATCTACGCCAGTCTGGAAGCAAACTGTTCCTCATTCCTCATTAAAAACTCATTGTTCTCCGACGAGCAGAAGCTGTTAGTTCTACAGCCAGTGAACGTGCTAATAACCACGTGGGAACGAAACGTACGTTCGGGGGTCAAGCAATAATGCGTATCGCTCGTTGTTCTTCCGAGACGCCGGCCTATCGTCTTCTCCCGTTAGACTACGGAATCGTAGTCTATTTACGGTTTCTCGGTTCGATGCCGAAAACGCATTTCATTGGCGCTCGTTCCTCGACATTTTTAAATAGAAAATGCTTCGGAGCGGATTCTGTAAAAATACGGGATGACATAATGCGCGTAATTCCACGGTGGTCTCGAGGTATAATCATCGGCAGTGTTTCTTGTTAACGGGGAAGATCGCGAGACAGCTTCACAGGCAGATATTCCGCAGCTTGGTGATTCGCGAACGGATACACGACACGAAAACAAGAAAAAATTGGAAAAAATGGAACGAGCACTGGCGCGCGCGCCGCTATCAGAATGCGAACATAGATTTTCTGGCTCGCACGGATTCCGCGAAGCGTTTCCGCGCCCGTAATTACGGACGAGCCCGGTAACGAGAGACCCTAATTAGCCTAATGAAATCCGCTAATGAAATACACTCGAGCCACGCCGGGGCTGGCACGATCGTGGTCGCCGAGCCGATCGCGACAACAGAGAGAGACATCTGCGGAAAATATTCGATATCCGCGACCGTCGTCGCGGTTTCCTCTTTGAACCGCGGGCAGCTGGCTTGTCCAACGATCCACTTGCTCGACGACCGTGCAACCATCGCGGAAGCGGTCAGAATCCTTCGTTGCACCCACCGATTGTTTATCCGTTTGTATCTCCCGACGGTTTACTCGTTTATTCCCGTGCACGAACCGAATCCTGGCATTCCATAAACTTTTCCGCCGTTAATCCCTTCCAGGACGATGTTTAATCTTCCTGTGAACTTATCAGCAAATTGCTTAACCCTTTGCGGTCGGAGCTATTTTAACTCGAAAACTAAACATTT
>CM052283.1:2471301-2614863 GCA_028455765.1 Lasioglossum oenotherae | reverse complement strand
GTAGAGTTGATCCCGAACGAGAGAAAGAGACGGAGAGATTTTATCGCGAAGTTGGAATAAATTCGGAGCGGACAAAGGGTCTACCGATTTCTTTATTTGCGAAGAGTCTCTTCTACTGCAATAATGCAGCGACGGTTTCGTCCGGAATGAAAGAAAACGCTGAACTCTCTGTAAACCGGCGACAAAAGGAAGCCCCGCTGTGGAAACGCGAGCTAACGAGGCGCCCACGGGCCGCGCTGCGCCGAATGAAAACCGATATCGAAACAAGTTGCCTTCTCGTCGAAAACGAGAGGCGTTGGCCAGTTATCGAACTACTAATGGGATTCGAAGCAGCCACCCCGTCGCGCCGCCCCCCCCCCCCCCCCGTTATCGA
The DNA here is from genome assembly GCA_028455765.1 of Lasioglossum oenotherae. NCBI lineage: Eukaryota > Metazoa > Arthropoda > Insecta > Hymenoptera > Halictidae > Lasioglossum > Lasioglossum oenotherae. The sequence goes on along the minus strand of CM052283.1, from coordinate 2,614,490 downwards.
CCATCTATTTTCAGGGATTTCTTCATCTTCCATCGATCGAGTTCAAAGAACGCGCGCGCATCTAAAACGGGATCCTTGATCGGACAGCACCGCCTCGAGCGCGTTATTTTCAAATCAGCTTTGCCGGAGATCAAACGAGCAAGATCCCGAAAGATCGGACCCGCAGGCGCGGTCCACTCATTTCCTAAATGCTTACACGGATCGTGAACACGCTCCGATTAGGTTCAATAACGCCGCCTCACATACGGAATTCTTCTCTCGAATTTTCTACACTGTTGCTCTCATTTGTTACGGAACGAAAAAATTCATCTGTGCGCTTTCGATAGCAGAAACGATTCTGCATCGAAGTCCGGCTACGTAAAATTTTGGGAAAACGCGTTTTACGACAGAAATGTAACAGGTTCGAACGGTCCGGATCGGCAGAGCGTTTAACCCCTTGCCGTAACATTTTCTTTACAGACAAATTGTTACGATTCAAACATCTTTTTCCCCAAAAATGTCGTAGAAGAGAAAAGACAATATATATTTTTGTATGACTACTCATTCTCCTCAAGTGAAAAATATGACTATTCATTGAGTGTAAGTTTTTTGCGAGGTTAATATCAGAAAAATATATTTTTAAAAAACTTTTCAAAAACCACGCTTATATTAAAATGCACTAAAAAGGAAAAAATAATTTTTTCAGGCATTAGTGACTATAAATAAAAGCGTGGAGCGCTAAACTATGTATATGTATTGGCGTAATCTTCGTGGGCGCTCCACGCTTTTATTTATAGTCACTAATGCCTAAAAAAATTATTTTCTCCTTTTCAGTGCATTTTAATATAAGCGTGGTTTTTAAAATGTTTTTCTTAATATATTTTTTTATTTTCTATTTTTTAGTCTTTTTTAAATGGAACGCAAGATATAGTGATATATACTGGTATGAAATAGTAAGATATAGAAACGCAAGGTATGGAAATACGCGAGATAGAATGAGGGGATGACTCCGAGAGACGACGTCTCTTGACGGAGTCCAAAATTGTCTGAAATGGAACCAAATGGAACTGAACGAACGGAACACCACACTGACACGAGCTCCTTCGCTGCGAAGTGGGTCAGTAGAGTGGGGATGAGTCGGAGTGGGAATGCGTAGTGGAGTAGGGAGCGCTGGCGCGCGGAGTGGGGATCGCTGAACGCGATCACGTACTACCAATTGTCGCGCGACGAAGTTTGACGGTATATATTAAACATTTTTTTTCTCCTAGACGCACAGTTTTTTAAAAATTTGTTTTTTTAATATTGCTTTGTCATCCAGTTCTGAGCTATGTTTAAAGTTTCAAGTCTCTAGCTCATCGGGAAGTGGTTTGAAATTCGATTACAAGATTTCACGCATACAACAACAACCACAACAACGGCAACTCGGCAAGCTAATATAAGCGTGGTAATAAAATGTTTAATAACGAGGAAGGTGATCGATCTTGGGTTCAGACCAATCTCGTAAATACATACAACCGAAGTTCAGTTTTTCCACGATGGTGTTACGAAAGTCGGCGAAAGAATGCGCGCGTCGTATTATGCTCGGTCGAAGAGCGTTACCGATAATGATCGTTATTGTGCATGAGAATTTCTCACTTGCTCCGGCGTGCTTCGCAATAACCGCCAATAACGCAACAACAATGTGGATGCATAACGAGCTGGCGTTGCATGCGCAAGGGAAACCGTAAACATTGTTAGACTGTCGAAACGGTGATGCTCTCTTGAGAAAGACCCGGAGGAAATTTGCCGTTCGTTGACAATTTTCAAACGGAAACAACAAAAATGGCGGCCGATCAAAGCACCGGCAACACGATTTTGATACAGTCAACCGTCCTGTAACGCGATTAATTCGAACCGTGTTACATATATGGAAACCGCGTTATAGGAAACTCAGAATCACTATAAATCAGGTCCAATTAAATTCGATTTGATGTAGATCGAATCGTCATTTTTACTCCGCGTTATAGGACGGTTTATTATATTACACGGTACGTTGATTGAAAGACAATCTAATCGTTACCTAACCCTTATGTAGCCAATCAAAATCCATAGATTATTTAAAACCCTTTGTAAACCAACTAAACCTACCACTGCCGATCAAATAACCGATTTCATATTTTTCATTTTACAATTACCGAAATTACGCGGTTGTTTAAATGGAAATTGATTCGATAAATTTTTTATCCAACCACATGTTGGGATAAAAATTGCAGAAAATGTAAATAAATAGAGCCTTGTCATTTTTATAAGCTAAAACATTTTTAAATTCTCAGTTTAAGACTATAAATTAGTATATTGGCGAGCAAAGAATGGACAATCAGAGAAATTTGATAATATTTGTAGAAGAACATTAACAAGGTGTTGAAAGAAACGCAGTAAATGGGTTAATCAAATAAATAATATGAATTTCAAGAATACCGCTCGACAGAATGTGTTTTGAAGCGCAAGGAATTAAAAAAGGAAAATTGCCCAGCATCGAAAAGACGTCGGGCGCTGAAATCCGTGAGGATATTCGGACAAACAACAGGCCGCGAGAAAAAGGGCGAGGAAAGGAATGTCGAGGCTACACCGATTCGGTTAGGTTAGTCGGAAAATCCACAAGTGGTCGAGAAACCTGCTAGCTCACGCTCGGACTGGCTTTTCGTAGTGATTTCTTTAAGAAACCGAGGGTCCTAATGCGATGCAAACGATTCCACCGAAAAGTTGACCTGATCTTTCGTACCCGCTGCGTGACAATCGAGCGTAACAGGTACGCTGCACATGTACGTGCGAACGGTTCGATGGATCTATGCTTACATATACAGAGTGTCCCGGATTGTTTCGATTTAACGGGGTCAACAGATTTTACAAACGGAAATACAGTGTAGAAAACTGGAAATCCTTAAAACTGGAAATACCACCTGCTAACTATTCAAGATATTCAAATCGACTGGAGCAGTTCGTTTGATTTTCAAGTTCAAACATATCTGAAAGTCATCAATAGAGTGCGGATTTTATGCATTTATGAAAAAAATGTTTTAAACAGTAAAAACATTAAAAGAATTTAAAAGTATCAATACATTATTTTTGTCCTGTTACCAGTATTAAAGGAAGTAACCAATTTTTGTTTGGCTCCAGAAGTTAATTTTGATTTTGCATAAAGATCCGAAGTCTAGTCGTCAAGATAAAGAAAACACGTTTCATTCAAATTTACCCGCGCGAATTAAACGGGTGTGTTTGTGTGTGTGTTTGTGTGAACACAGTATACATTTGAAAATTCATTTTTATTGTAAATATTGAGAGTTCCGGAGTTTGGTTATGTCTTACGAAACGTACAGAGATCGAGATAGAAATCTTGACTCTTTTGTTTTTGTCTCGTCAAACAAATCGCATCGAGATTCGTGAAAATGTCAAAGGCTGTAACGAAATCTTCCAGCGCTTCGTGTACAGGTTTAGCGACAAATTAACTCTTCTACAAATCAAATTCATTTTCTTAAAGTTTTATTGCATCTATATATTATAGTAATGCTTCACACAATTCGTGTTTTAAATTAACATAAAAAAAAACATTTATTCATTGCTTTGCTTTGTATAGTAGATACATATTCATCTAATTATTCTGGCAAACCATAGGAGTGATAGTTGCAACAGAATGACTAATAACATTCATTGAACAAATGTCCAAGAAAATTTCAGTTTTGAGGGAATTTCTTTAACCTTCAATTACTTGCACTCCACTTTCGACATAACTGGTTACATACATGGAATTTCGTCATTCCAACATGAATAAATTTTTATTCGACAAAATAAATATTTGCTAGTGTGGTCGACACTTTTGTTTATGTTTGAAACACTAAATTTAAAGTTTTCAGATTGTAAATACTATATGCGAGTAATTAAAAGTTAACGGGGTTTGTCAGTGGACAATGTGGTGGTAAAAATAATAAACTTGCTTCTCGTCGGATCAACGGTGTTACTTCACTTTTGAGTAATGTACAAGTTGAATTTAATTTACAAGAAGGCGAATTTGATTTGAAAAGGTTTAATTTGGTGCGCGAAACCTGTGCAAGCAGATCACGGAAGAACGAAACTAAACACGAAATCTCGTTGCCATAGTCTGGGAATTACGTCGATATGAAAAGCTATTTAGTCATCGTTCCTCGATCTGCGGAACCCGGAGGCCAACAAGTGGCTGCGGATCCATCATCACGTGGAACACGAATCCTCTCTCTTTCTCTCTCTCTCTGTAAGCCTTGTGCGTAGAAACTTAGTTGGAGCTTACCTTGAAAGCGAGCTTTAAAAAGCTGTCCCGATTATGTTCGATGTTTTTCCGGTTCGTTGGCTCGTATTCGAGTTCCGTGGCAAAACGGGCCAACTGCACAAAGCGGACACACAATTCGTTGAAATGGTCTTAGGAAAAGAAAAAAAAAACACAAAATTTCAATGTTTCACAGAATTCAACACAACAGAAAACGAACCACCCAGCAACGTAGTTCGCGACAACGGTCTGTACACGACAATGCAACTCGACGGTCCACAGCGAGAGAAAACAATGAACGCGAGCAAACGCGAAAACAAACATCCAACGCACGCTCGACGGTTAGCGAGCGAATGAGATTCTGTTTTCTGTCGTCGGATCTACCACCAGCCATCAACCAGGCCAATAACCTAGCAGCGTTCCCGCGAACATTCTAACGATCTTCCGACGCAATCGGGTCGGTAACATAGAGCTTTCTGTCTTTACCGACCGTCAATAATCTAAATCGCATTTATTAAAACACCGACCACCGTCACCGCCGAGGTACTATCACAGACGAGATACTGTTATGTTTACAGGGCACTGAGATAAACCTTCCCTTTCATCCCTAATCTCTTCCCATTCTCTATTCCCTTCCATTTCCCTCCACTAAACCTTGCCCTTCTTCTGACCCCCATTGACCCTTTCCTTTTCTTGACTCTACCTTGTCCTTGACCCTACCTTTCCCTTCCCTAGCCTCCTTCTTTTACCCTCATCCGTCCCTCGTGTCAATTTGACAGTTTTCCCAAAATAAATTTTGTCCGAAACTTCGTGACTTTTATTTTTTTAATGCGAAACACGTAACTGAAAAACCTGAGATGTTAAATAAAAGAGCATCCAAAAATAACTGTTACCTTGTTATTTCAACGAGTTAATTTGACACCGAGGGACAGATTCAGCTCGTGAAATGAGGGAGTCTTTTTCCAATTCATTTATCCCATTCCATTGACCCTTCCGTAGTCTCTTCCACAGCTATTTCTCTAAGAAAGACGACAATAATGGTGGCAGTAAATGAAGACAGAATTTCTGTGCTTTGAAAAACTCTTATTCCACATTCTTCGCTAAGACATTAGCAGGTTTGTATCAGCTACCGTTTAAAAAATATGAATTTGAGCGATATTCGATAAAACTAAAAAATTGAGAACACGGAATTGCAGTATACGATACTTAAAAGTTATTTGTATGAAAAGTCAGGTTTATTCAATCGCTCGAGCGATTAAATAATCATTATATATCATCGCTTCGATCGTTATATAACACGTCGATTATATAACGTTCGATCGTTGGACTACAATTAAATCGCTCTAATAATTAAAAAATTATTTAGACTTAATTTGAACGACATACGCGCGCGCGCGAATCTTTGAAATATAGATATATAATGACGTGTTCTGTGCATTTCTTTTTTTTCTTCACATTCTCAATGATATGACTCACAATGTGTGGTACGTTACTATGTATTTATAAGTAACACATGTATTAACGTGTAAACGTACATACTTTGTTTGTCAAATCACATACACATATGTAAAATTATAAGTTACGTTCTGAAACTACTCGATTCACACTCTTTGTCTTTGATTTTATTACTAATTCAGGACACCTTGATACCCCCAGCAATGAAAAATATTGTAAACATTTCTCCTTTTATCTTATAGAAACGATCAGTGGAACAAGGTTCCGATAATGTATAAATTTTCATTGGTAAAGAAATACAATGCAGCTATTATAAAAATAAAACTGTATACGTAACACCGTTGTATACGTATACATTCTTTAAATACGTAAAATATATTTCTATGTACTTTTAGTGCGTATATATGCGTCTACATCTAACTATGGCATGCAATGTTGTGTTTCAATAGCCGTTAAAAAAAGAAAATGTGCGTAACTTTTGTCTTCCTTAAAAATTTATGGCCAGGATTTCCGTTACCATGTAGTTAGTAACTACTGTCAGGGAACACACACAGTCAATAGATAGATATAATTCCGTTCGTGATATGCGATAACAAACAACTCATCCGCCTCGTGAAAACAATAAATTCAGGCACATTGAAAATATATTACATATTATTTGTTCAATACTTAAACTTAGGGTATCTAGACAATTTCAGCGACACCATACACGCTTTTATTATTTCGTTGCATGGTCGACAATAAAAATGCCTCATTCTCGTCATATCTCGTAAAACCTATGTAAAACAGTGATTGTATCTAAATTTAATAATACTTACTCGTCTAATTAAAAATTCTTCAACAAATTCCGATGCAACGACTCCCTTCGCGAAAAGCGCACTTCTTTCTCCCTCTTTCTCGGTCATGTTCCCTTAACTATAACGTTACATTTTTGGTCCATTGAATATTGCTATCTCTTCGGTTTCCAACTAGTCGTATATCAGCGACAACGAAGATCCGAAAGCATCTTCGATTTCGTAACAAACATAAAAATTTAAAAAAGCGTCTGAAGAGTCGCTAAGTACTGCGTAAGCGTCGCAGTAATCTCAAGGTCGTCGTGTGCTAGACAAATAGTAACAGTACTAGACACTATGTAAAAAAAACATTTTCCGACCTTCAGTCCTCTTTATCTTTGTCGCGTTTAAACATTCAACAAAGACGAAAGCTCGCGTTAAGCAAGCTCGTCCGTACACTGTTTCCTCTCCTCCTCGACCCGCTGCCGAGTGCGATTAAATGCTTCAGTTTTTAAGAAATCCACTGTTTTATACACCGTCGTGTTCGGCGGTGATTGAGCCGGCGGTAAACTCGAGGATGTGAAGCTCTCCGTCGCTTCCAGATCAAGATCCAAATATTGTAGAACGACGACACGCCGATTCGAGGCAGGAATGAACGTATTCTGATCCTGATAGTAATATATCTGAAAGATTAAAGTCAACTGGTATTGATAAAACCGCTCCGTCTAGTACATCCGATATATCTACAATATCAATGTACACCGCGTACCTCCTCTTTATCGTCGAAAGCGTTGTTATCTTCATCCGATGTTGACTGATGTCTGTTCGAGTGCACATGACTCGGCGGCGTTGGACTAGGGGCTGCTCGAATTCTTCCTCTTCCAGGCGGAGATGCCAGTTGCAGGGGTCCTGAAATATTAATCATTTATGCAGTCTGGAACACTCTGTACTTTACCGAGGAAATTACAGTAAAGTCGCGATTTAGCTCCCTGAGGATCTCCACGATCACTGTCCTTTCGCCTACCCCTTCCACTGTGGGACATCCCCGCGTGTCACAAAATTATATGACGCAGACACCATAACGCGATTGTACACCTACGATTTAGTCGAAAATGACATAAGGTACCCTCCGTAAAATTAACCTTGAATGTGAAAAATAAGGTAAAAAAACTAATTTTTTTAAGATTAAAAAATGTTAAATCTTAACAAAATTGGTTCTTTTACCTTGTTTTTGACGTTCAAGGTCAATTTTTTACTAAATCGGTGGTGTAGAATCACGCTATGGTGTCCGCGACATATAATTTTGTGACACCCTGTACTTTCGGCGTGGTCGACGCAGTCATAAAAAATAGTTTCCCTACACAATCTTTGTCCCTGCTCGGAACAGGCAATAGGTGCTAAATCGCGACTTTACTGTAGACTGAAACCGCGCGCATACCTTCCACAGGAGATTTATTTAAAGGCGGTTTGAGTTTTCTGTTGATACTCGGTGGTTCTGCGGGCGAGTGTTCGGCGGAGCTTGTTTCCAAGGCGGGTACACTTGTTGGTCCTGGAGAAGGCTCGTTGCTAATAATTGACTTAGAATCGCTGGTTTTCCTACCCGGTTTCAGTTCACGGTAGACAACCGGCGGTGGTGGGGTTGCAGTAGTCGGCGCAGAATTCTCACGGACGAGAGGACTCGGCAGATTCGAGTAGGTAGCGGTCGCAGAACTCTCAGATCGGGGACTCGACGGTTCCTCTTCTTGGAAGTCGTAGCGGAACACGCGGGTCTCTTCGACGCTGCTAGGCGCGGCGTTCGAATAAAAATGTTTCGACGATTGATCGATCGCGGCCTGGTCGAGCGGTTGCCCAGGCTGGTGAGATCGTGGGAAATCGTAGGACTCGTCGGTGATTATCGCAGTCGCTGGCGTCGACGGCGCCGGGGTAGCCGGTGTTGTGGGTTTTGAGCTTTCTGTAGCACCGTCCAGGTTTAAATAATTATGACCAGGGTTCTCAGGTAACATGTGCGGTGGTTTCGGCGGTCTAGGAGGCGCTGGTAATTTCTCGACGGCCGGAGGCACAGCGGAATCGACGATTCTCAGCTTACCGAATCGCTTCCGCACGCTCCACGATCCAATCTCGGCGTCGCTCGAACCTTGCAGCTGTTTCGACTCGCCTGGAACAACGTTTGGTCGTTTAGGGGGTTTTTCGGAGGAAGCACTCGAGTGGCAGCTCTCAGAATCACCACTAAAAATTGCTGCACCATTATTCAAAATATAGTTTACATTATTAAATATGTTGGTATCTAAGCAATAGATTGCGGATATTTATGCAAAATAAAAAATGTTTACATTAATTACAAGACACAGATGTCCTTAAATCTTTTTAATATGTTCACTGCTTTAAACTGTACATACCTATTTTTGTCATAAATGCAGAAAATCCGCAGTGTACTAATCAATTACTGAACATTTAAGTATTGGTATGAGACACTATACAATTTCATATTCATAAAGAAGCATATAGTATATAAAAAGGAATAATTACCCGGGGAAGGAAATGTTTCCCAATTAACGCTAGGCACAGGGGCAGTCCACTCGTCGTCAGTGAACACACTTTCTGCATCAGTCGTCGTAGGAGATCTAGGAGGCGAAGGTGCCAGTCGCCTTGGAGCATCGTAATGTTCGGGTCCATGACTGAGAGCCGAATTCAGGGAACTAGTATCGTTGAGACGACGACCGGAAATGCATTCGCTGATGGGAATGTACGGACCAGAGATGGTGCTAGTAGGTGAAATAGGTGGGGATTCTTGTGTTTCGAATTGGAACACTGAAAGCAATATTACCATCTCAAACAAATATTTAAATACAATGGCTAACGACTTCTCTGTACTTGATAATGGTAAAAGTATATACTTTGACATGGCTGCTCTTCATCCTGTGTGTAAGCTTTCAAACCACATACTTGACATACCGCGTCCACCCACTTGTTCATGTCAGCTTCGCTTTCAGCCACTAAATAATATGTTCTTTTCGGCGTCTTAACATTGAACATGTACTGGTATTTTTGTTTTCTATTCTCGAACCTTAGTCCTGCATCCACCTATGCATAGAAATACGAATATAATGATTAGACTGTGGGTCTTTATGCATTTATGATGAAATTAGTTGGGTGCAGTATAAAACAACGTTGTTTTCAATGCAACAAAATCATTAAGGGATGATATCAATTTTTATTTTACTCCTGCTGCCCACAATCAATGCAGAACATTTTGACAAAAATATTATGACAAAAATGTATTAAAAAGATTTAAGGCCACCAGTGTATTAGTTTCACCTTAACAAGATAATCAAAAGAAGAATAAAATATTTATTTGGCTCCTGTGTCTTGCAATCAATGCAGGACATTTTTACTTTGCATAAAGATCTTTAGTCTAATGATAAACAGAGGGAGCAGAGGAAATTTATGAAGCTCCAGGAAGTAATTACCTGTTCGCACTGGTCGAGATCGATACGACCTTTCAGTTTTCTACACCGTTTGTCCGTAAAGTATTCTAGAAAGTATTGTCCTGGCAATTCTCCACTATGTCGAAGGGCAAACCACCTTTTCCTCCATCGCTGAAAGTAGATAAACAATTGAGGAGAACGTTTGAAGAATCTTTGTGCCATGACATCGGTGTATTTTTAGCGGAGTCAAAGAAAGCGCGACGAGATCTTCGAATTCGAAGATCTCGAGTAGATAATATTATCGTTCGAACGGCTGACAAAGGCACGCAAGATTCGAGGTTAGAATTCGTAGGATCCTGAACGAAACGTAAGTCGAACACGGTGGTTTTGACAACCGTTCGAGAACGTAAACAATGAAAAGGTTCGGGAACGAACGGAATTCCCAGTTCGTCACGGTTCCATGGGATACTGACCGCTCGCCAAAGTTTCGTGGGTGGCGATTTAATGAGCCACCCTTCGTGCACTATCTCCTGACTGGTTTTCAGCTCCTCCATTCCTGTCCGCGGTCGGCCACGAACCTCTTTTAATAATCGCGCATTGTTACGGAGTGCGTGGAACCACCGACAACAAGGATGGCACGCTGCTGCTCGTTCATTTATCTATTTTTGGACGGCGCAGCAGCGATCCCACAAACACATCGACCATCCACAGAGATCTCACCACACGAAGACGATGCGCGAGCACCAACACAACTCAGTCCAGCTCCCATCACTGACTCGACATCATCAATGACGAGAGAGAATACCCTCCGAAGAGTTAGCTAGGAATTAGAGAGGAACACTGAACCGAGAGATACAAGTACGCAAGAGAGAAAGACTGACTGCCGTGCCTGCCACCATTACCACCACCATCTTGGCCACGCGTGCCAAGCCATGTCAAATCGTCGATGACTGTGGATGACACATGCTTCTCTCTGTCTCTCTCACTCTATTTAGGGCTCTGCCCGAACGATGGTTGCGTTCAGATATGCAAGCACTATGCACTATTCCGGTAATTTCTTTCTAGGCGAAATGTTTGGTACGAATGAATAGTTTCTACGCGTGATGTTCTTCATCGAAATTTCCATATATCCACGATAAATGTTACTTCTGTTTATACAGGTCATGTATAGTGTACAAGGTGTGATTTTTGGAACTGAGATATGTTACTACTCTTTTTTGAGTAACAATAGAAAGAAATGAGGACGAAATCATGTGTCATAATACGTCCTAACTTCTTATGATCTTATTTTTCATGTGGATGCACCGATGCATCCACCAGGTACAATTGCACTTTATTTTTTAATGTTACTTTTGTCTATACAGATCTTCTAGTTCTAGTATACAATGTGATTCTAGGAACTGAGACAAAATAAGTTACTGCTCTTTTTTGAATAACAATAGAACAAAATGATACAGAACGAAACCATGAGTCATAATACGTTCTAACTTCCTATGACCTTATTTTTCATGTGGATGCACCAATGCATCCGCCAGGTGCAATTGCACTTTATTCTTTAATGTCATTTCTGTCTATGTATACTCTATACTGATCTTCTAGTACACATCTGGAAACTGAAACAAGTTACTTCTCTTTTTTGAGTAACAATAGAAAGAAATGATAGAGGAAAAAATCATATATCATATAATACGTCCTAACTTCCTATGATCTTATTTTTTATGTGGATGCACAGATGCACCCACCAGGTGCAAGAAATTGTTACCTAGAACTGGTTGCATTTAAAGCTCCTGATGAAAATTTGGTAAGCGTCAGAACCTGAATTGACACAAACAGTCTCAAGAGTTTTGATAAATGCTGTCCCCCTGTGTATCAATAAGTAATTTAAGGGGAATCCCTTTTTTATCCTTATTCAACAAAAGATCATACACCATTTCATTATAAATCTCTGTTAAAACCACCCAAACTGGGTAATGCACATCAATAGATTGATTAGGTTTGATCGATGATTCCTCTTGAAATAATTTTGGTATTTCCCTGTAAGCATTAATATATATATATATATATATATATATATATATATATATATATATATATATATATTGATGTTTATTATATATTATATACATAGATTAAGATATGATTATTTGAATTTATTATTTTCATGTGTTTATTTAGCTTATAACAACGTTCGTTTACAACGACATAATTTCTCGGTCCCTTGAATTGCGTTATATACGGACTTTCTTATTTATTATAACATTTATAAAACAATGTAACGCATACAGACAAAGTCAGTCTATACTTCACACATATAAAATGTAATTTAAAAATTTACCGCACAACGACCTTGTGGCGTTGTCGACAACGTAGGTTTCTATATTATCAAGATGTGGATAATGTAAATTCCTATTTTGTACATTATATTAGTTTTCCATTTTACCGACAACCATCAGACAAAGCTCGTCGAGGAGTCAGCTTCGTTTCGCGCCTACGGAATGTACAAAATCCCGTTCGTGAAAACGAAAAATGCGATTGCGAAGATAAAGCTTGTCGATTGTTGTTTATTTGCGTTGACAATTGCATACTGACAAACTGCCCCGTCTCATTTCATTATTCTTTTTATTATTCATTATTCAATGCCGTTGCGCTGCCAAAGATTGGCAATCACTGTTCAAACTCGCAACCTGAACAATCGCATGACGGCCGACGGTTAAACGAAGGACAGACAAAGCCCGGAATATACCGCGGTTAATTTGCAATTCAATGCTTAACGCGGTAGACGCCGATCGATATTTAAACCTAGCCTTCACTCGCGATTAGCGATGTTCTTTCACGACGCGACCTTCTCAACTGTTTTATGTTCGTAAATCACTCACGATTTTCGTTCAGTTTTCTCCGCTTTATAAACTTTTGTAAACCTATTCCAATTTTATCCTATCTCATCTGTTTAATTCAGGGTTTACCAAACTAGAAATTACTTCGATCCCTCTTGACTGAAGGCGGAACAAGTTTGGGGTAGTTTCCTTAAGGGGTTCGTAACCCTTAGCACTCGAGTAACGATTCAGTACCATTATTCAAAATATTGTTTACATTATTAAAAGTATGTTGGTATCTAATCAATCACTAAACATTTATCTACGAGGTATTACATCAATTTCATTTCCGTGAAAAGATAAAAATCATGTAAAATGGAATTATTCTAGATCGGAAGAAATGTTTAATTTTTCAGTTAAAATGGCTCTGAGTGCAAAGGGTTAATCTACTTTTTCACAATACAATTAATTTTATGATTATGGAGAGTCGAGCTTTTGCATCGTTCATAATTTTCTGGAGGGAAAAGAAAGGACAACAACAAAGTAGACTTTTGTTCCAGTTTAAAGGAAATTCATAAATATACATATATTTATCGGATTATGTTCGAAATGCTGATCACGTATCTGACTCGGTGTAATAACGCAAGGTGTTGAATATCGTTGGATCGCAGACAGAGGAGGAGGCTGGTAGCGATCGAACAAACGAATGGTGGTCGAATAATCCACATAAATCGTTTATTAAATATTTATCGTTTGTTTTCTATACAATTTCGTTACAAGGGCAATGTATCGAGTGTTGCAAACCAGTCGCTAGGTAGAATGGGATGCGTGTCGAAGGGGTTTGTCGGTACAAATTCGTGGGGAACATACTGCGGCATGTTCGTTTTACAAGAGTGATTCGACACGGTCCGAACAATGGAATGTGGTCTTGCGTCGATATGGTACAAAAGGAGTCGCGGGATATCTTTACAGGACGATCACAACTCTTATCGGAACGTTGAAATGTAAAAAAGTCCGTAAGCTAAACGTGCAGAGAGCGGTTCCAGGGGGTGAAGGCTGCGGGATAGGCTGACTCTTCGATCGAAAATAAGCGAGAAAACTGTTGGTGCCGGTGGAAATGATTGCTCGGCTTTATTTTCGGACGGGGAGAGTCACGAGATCATCTCCGGAACACTCGTTAGCCTGATCTTTGGACGAAATATCATTGCGATGCAGCGAGCGTGCGCGCCACCCTCTCACCGCTTTTTAGAAAAAGAATCTGCTCCTCTCACTACTCGCTATTTGCTACAACGAATCTATACACGTCTATGCATACATTGAGCTTTCCTCGAGGTGGTGCAAAGGTGCGGTCGTTAATTATACATACAGCGCGGCCCGGGGTCGATCGCTCCTGCGAAACCAACACTCGGGCGTAACTCGCACCGGCCGCATAGTGTTTACGATTATTCTGCAGTTATTACGTGGTTATGCCGCTCTCAGCGGTCGCTTCAAATCCGTGGCGGCGAAACTCCGCACCACAAGCTTAGCACCGAGCGGATTAATTAGAATATTTCATATTTTCCACGTTAATTCAGGACGGGCCGCACAGACGCGGAACGATTCCGTTCAGTATAATTATTATTACCATTTTTGTTGTTTAGTTTCTGACTCGTATTTACGATTCGTATATACTTATATTCAAATGCATTAACGCCTTGCCGTAACATTTTCTTTAGAGTTGCAGCGATTAAAACATGTTTGTTCCCAAAAATGTCGTAGAAGAGAAAAGAGAATTGATATATATATATATATATATATATATATATATATTTTGTATGGCTACATTTATTTTAATGCTTAAAGATTTTATCTAAACAGAAAGGCGTAACATTCATATTTGTTAGACTTTGTTAGACTGACTCGTTAAAGTTAAAATACGGCAAGGAGTTAAAGAATGTTTGTCTAATCAATTGTATTATGAATCAGCCTTCAACCTTTGGCATATGAAATGCGCTGTATGCGATTATTCGTGGTCGTTGAGTAAATATGGGAATATACAATATAGTGGAGCGGCGAGGTGAGCGTAACGTTGAGGAGAGCTATTCGCTCGTCACCGCTGTACTATAAACAGTCAGATTTAATTATTAGGTTGGAGAGAAAGTTCTGTCGTATTTGAAATGAGCAGGTAATTTTGCTTGTACATCAAAAACACGTGTTGCTAGCGAAATCATTGTGTGCGAATAATATTAAACATATATTTTTATAAATTCGTTCAAATGTTTTCTTTAAAAGACGGCAGAACTTTCCCTCCAACTTAATACATTGGTTTCGATCTTCACTCCTCCACTATATCTGTGCCCAAAGCGCATTGTTTTTTGATTTTTGGAAAAAATTAGGTGTGAGAACGTCGATTGTCCCACCGCACCGTAGGTATGCCAAGGGTTACACCTTGGAATGTTTCAGCTGGATGCGAAACAGCTGGTTGGCTGAACAAACTTCAGAGGGAATTGCATCCCTTTTCGAACCGCACGACGATCGTTCGAACGCTCGGCATTGTTTCCGAGTGCACGTGTGTGGCACATGTGTGCAATGTGTGGTTGTATGAACACGCGTGTAGATCAACGGGGACTCTGAACTTCCTCCTTTTTGTCATCCGTCCCGTGTGTGTATCACTCCCAAGGATTCGTCGTCGCGACAGATAACGCCGATAAGACAATCTCGCGGACTTCGGACAATGGCGAGGAGAGCCGGGACCACCCGGAAAATCCGTGGAAATCTTCTCGTGCCTGGCTCGGCCCACGAAGCCTCGCTGTACAATGAAAGGATTGGTTTCTGATGCATGCACGGTTATCGCGAGTCGGAAACGACCCGGATTGTAAATCGAGGAATTCAAACAAAAGTCCTGAGTAGACTGCGGATGTTTATAAAGAAAAATACAAATATTTCTATTCAAAAGAAAAAACGTTTGACCATCAGAGAAAATGCAGACGCACAATAGATATCAATTTCCTTTTTCTTCTAGAAACTTTCTAGTAAATAACTCATAATATAGGGGACACAACGACGGCACTGTTTATAGAGGGGGGGGGGGGGGGGTAGATGTAAACAAGGAGGGTAGGTTGAAAACATTGAAAATCCGCGACACACGAAAAATATCAAGTTCCTTTTTCTTCTAGAAACTTTCTAGTAAATAACTTACAGTACTAGGGACCAACGACGGCACTGTTTAGGGGCGTGGAGGTAAACGACGAGGGTAGGTTGAAAACATTGAAAATCCGCGACACACGAAACACGCTGGTTTGATAGGTGTCTGATAGAGAACGCATAGATACAACGTCTGGGTATTCAAATGTTCATACGTAAACTTTATTTCGTCAGATTTCTCATGTTGCGTTAATGGTACGGTATGTATAAATATATACACATATATGTATAACTCTTACGTGTCGGTGTTTTTTTTTCTTTTTTCTTTCTTTCCTTCTTTCTTTCCTTCTTTCTTTCTTTCTTTCTTTCGTTTACGTTGTTACATTACAAGCTGCAATCGGTTAAGAGATTAGTTTTTTTTGTTTGCTTACGACTAAGGAAAGGAGACACGGCGAACACAATCGGAATAAATAGGTGGAGGGGCAGGGTTGTGGCGGAGAACGGAAGCGAGAGGCGTCGTAACCGCGTTCGTTGGATATTTCGGTTCCAGCCCGGATTTTTTTATTCGGTTGTCGTGTCTTCTTTATGTGTGTCGACGACGGAAACGTTAACCCGTTGGATCTTGATTGTGGTGGTTCGAAGATCGAATGGGGTTGGTTCGCTAGCGTTTGTCTCGTCGTCGTCGTTGGGGGATGGCGTAATCGAGTTCGTATAAAACAGAGAGGACGGAACGGGAACCAAAATGTCAACGAACCTCGCTGTGGATTTCGGGACCCGTTATCGATCCAGGCCCGAAGATCTCGGTATCGCGACGCTCCGTACGGGCCCAACATGGAGGAAACCTAATGATCGTCGCGGTTCATGTACAAATATGATACAAAGTATGCAGGCGCTTGCTCGCGCTCGCGCAGCACGTAATAAATAGTTGAACGGGAAGAAAGGGAGACCACACCGAAATACGATTTTTTTTCCTGCGGACGAGATCGCTGAACGAACACCGAGATTCACCGGGCGAAATCAGCGAGCGAGCAAATCGAGGCGTCGAATCGTGTGTACAACAGAGTCAACAGAAAAGAAACTTTAGCCTATCATTTGCACGCTGTCGATTCAGAAATGATTCATTTTCTTTTTTACGGGGTGTACAAGAACGCCGATCGCGTAGAATCGAAGCGCGCGTCGACGGTACACGGATCTAACTAGAGATCGCACTCTTTCTTTCTCTCTCTCTCTCTCTCTCTCTCTCTCTCTCTCTCTCTCTCTCGTTCACTCCCACTCTTTCATACTCGCTCTCTCGCGCGCTCTGTCTCTCTCTCTTTCTTTGCTTGTGTGAGTGTGCTTTTTTCCCAGTAGATGGGATAAAAAATAATTGGTTTCTTTCTCTAATTAAACTCTCTCCTCGCGTGTTTATATAAATACTATCGACAATTGGGGGGATACATCGTCTTTCCTTTTCTGGTTTTGCGTTCTGTTCGGTTTCATCTTTCTCTTTCTGATGATCTTGGTCTCAATCTCTCTCTCTCTCTCTCTCTCTCTCTATAGAGAGGAAGAGGGAATACGCGTTTTTGCGTATATGAATGTACTGTATATACACCGTGTCTCTCGACAGCGAGCCGCCCTGAGTTTTGAGAGAAAAAAAAATAAAAATTGTGGAATGTATTTTTAAAACTTGTTTTTTAATAATAATGTAACAATAGTCGGGTTAAATATTCATTGAACATCAACATACAGGTGTCCTTATCTACGTTTACAAATCGTTCAGAGGGGAAAAACGAAGTCTTTTTCTTTGTTCTTCCGTTTTCATCTCGTTCACTTTTGTCTAAGAGTATAAAAACCGTAGCAAAAAACCTAAATTCACTGTGTGTGTTCGCCCCCTCTCTCCGAGCGGATACCGCGACCGGCTAGCAGCTTTTCGCGCGTGTTTTACAAAACTGAATCTTACGTATGTTACAAAAAAACGCCATTTTACAAAAACAAAAACGTGGGTAGTGATAGAAGTAGTAGCAGCAGCAGCGGTCTAAAAAGAAGTAAGAAGAAGAAGAAGAAGAAGAAGAGAGGTACAGCAGAAGTAAACGAAGACGAGTTCGTCTCAACTAAAGTTTTTCCTAAGTCACTCTGCGGAGCGGTCTTTACAACGGGACAATATTTATTACAAGAGAAAAAGAAAATACGGTTCGTGTGAATGAGTGAGTGTGTGTATGTATACGTGTGTTCGCGTATCGAATGTAAGAATGACGATTGGTCGCCGATATACGTGTTTCTATGTTTCTCTCGTGCGGCGGGAACGACAAAAAAGCGCCACCGATATAGAAAATAAATAAAGGAACGGGCATCGTTAGAAATGGTACTATTTTACAAGATTTATCGTGACCGATGCAGTCTGTTATACGGTTTCGTTATGTATCGTGGGGACGCGGGAGATCGGATCGAGAGAGAATGAGAGAGACTCGAGCGACGTTTCTCTCTGTCCCTCTCGACGCTCTTCTTTTTCCCTTTTTGTTAGGAGAACAAACAAAAAGGAGAG
Source organism: Lasioglossum oenotherae (assembly GCA_028455765.1). Taxonomy (NCBI): domain Eukaryota; kingdom Metazoa; phylum Arthropoda; class Insecta; order Hymenoptera; family Halictidae; genus Lasioglossum; species Lasioglossum oenotherae. Next base: position 2,596,125 of record CM052283.1, on the reverse strand, counting down.
ATCGGGATCGAGAAATTTGTGTGTCTGTCTATGTTTCTCTACATATGTATGTGTCTGTATGTGGCTCTGCGTGTGCTTTCATCCATTTTTCCACCTGGGAGGGGATAAATGTTACATGTTGCGTCTCAGTAGTCGTTTAATTAGACAATCATCATCATCGTCATCATCATCATCATAATCATCATCATCATTATCATCATCATCATCATCATCGATTCACTATTTACGAAATGTCATAATAAAAAGTAGTACTCTATAGCTGGTAGCTCGATAATAATAATCATAAGAATAATAATAGTATAATAATAATAATCGTCGTTATTATTATTACGCTTCGTAGTTCTGTGTCTGCGATTATCGTCTATCGGATAATCCACTGATTCGTTTAATTAACGTTTATTCCTCGTCTCGCGATAGTGCCGCGGGGCCTATGTATCGTGTTCCGTTAATATAAAAAAGAAAACAAAATCGTATAATATATATTTCTATATGTATAGGGTCGTTATCGTTCGCTTTTCGTTACAATAATAAATTGCCGCGAACGTCGACGTGCCAACGTAGCTCCGACGAGGGGGACATAACCGAAACTGCTTCCGGTTCGAGTTTTCCTTTCCCCTCGTCGGAAGCGAATTTCACGGGAATTTCCGCTTCGTCTCCGTCTGTCTCTTTATTTCCCTATCGCGCCGCGATGTGGCTGCTCTGCTCAAGATCCATTTTTACACGCGTCGAGAACGCTCCGATCGAGACGCGATCGAGAGAAAAAAAACGGAGAGAAATGGTAAAGAGTGACGTGAACGAAGAAACACGGCATTCAGTGTTCCCGGCGAACACACGACGGTTGTTAATTAATTTAAAGAAAATCCCTCGATCGGTTAAAATCCTCGCTGGCACGCCGACCATCGCCGCGCGGCGTTCGAACGTCCGCACTTGAAGAGTTTACTACCGCAATGGGTATACCACTTTCAGATTTACAACACTGCCCTAAACACAGCCATACTAAGCCAAATACTTTTGGGTTTTTGTCTCGTTAACGATTAATCCTCCTTCCGACCTACGAAAGCTTCGTTTCAATTTACACACGTTCTTTCGCTCAGTGAAAACTCCTCCTTTCGATCCCCTTTTGTCACAGAATTGTCGCGGCCGAAATTCTCATCTTTCCCGCATGAATCACTGAAGCGTCATCATTAGACTGCGGATCTTTATGCAAAATCAAAATTGTCTGCATCGATTGCAAGAGAAACTAAATCGAATGTTATGTCTTCTCTTAATGGTTTCCATGGAGGAGAAAACATATATTGACATGTTTAATTTGTTTAATTCACCAACAATCTTGAACTTCATCTACTCAATTTTACTAAAAATGCATAAAGATCCACAGTCTAGACATCATCGTCGTCTTCGCCGTCGCCGCTGCAGATCAAGTCGTTCGTCCCTTATCTTTGGAAGCTCGGACCGAAGACGGCGACGAAACGCACAACGCAGCCAGAAACAGAAAGTAACGAATGTGTGTGTGTGTGTGTGTGTGTGTGAGAGAGAGAGTGAGAGAGAGAGAGAACGCACAAATGAAAAAGGAATGTCTCCGCGAATGTCGATGACTGTCATGCAGTTGCAGTGTGCATCTTTCATTTTGCAAATAGAATGCTACGTATTTATGGATATTGTACGAAGACGCGTGTGAAAATAGTTAGGACTATGTATGACGCAAGAAGTTCGAGGGTTACGCCAGGTCAGGAACGAAAGAAATATTGTTGTTTATCTATTTAAAAAAATGTTGCCTTTACTGTTGCTTCTTGTATGATATATAAATATGTAGCATTCCGTTTAAAAAATTAAAAGTCAACTTCATTACTCGAAGAATACTGAAAACACATGCAATTACATATAGATATCGTTGTGTCGTTTGCATCCCGTGACGATCCCGTACGCCGCACGTAAACACGAAAGGAAATGAACGAAACAAGGGTGGAAGCGCGTCGCGATTTCCTCGGACAATTAATACTGGATACGAGTTAGTTTTCAATCGTCGAATTAACGCTTCGCCTACCGGAGGTCTACTAATTGATTTTCTAAGACCGTGCCTATGCTATTCGAGATAACACAAAGCCATCAAATTGTTGTCGCTATCGAAAAATTACAAAAGAACTCCGTAATTATTAATCTTTGACTTTTAAATGACTATTCAACTTATCGCCTCGGTAGGTGAAGCGTTAACTACTCCCTTTCGGAACCCTGCAATGACACCCAACATCATTTTCTGTATACCGATTTTTAGCTGCTCGAAACGTATGAATTTTTACAGGATTTTTAGAACGATTCACAGTCTGAGAAAACAATGTGTCGTTGCAGAGTTGAACCTGTCTCACCGCGAAAGGAACAATGTTTGTTCTTTATCGAATTCGAAGGGCATCGATGTACCAGCGTGCGATAATAATAATAATAATAATAATAATAATAATAATAACAACAACAATAATAATAGTTATAATGACGATGTACGATGTCGCGTGTGTAGTTGCCGAACGACATCAAATACATTGACATAACACGCTTGAAATTTTGCGCTCACCTCTGGTGAATTCCACCTCGTTTAGTAATATATTAATGTCTACAAATCACGTGATATTTTCTCTCTCTCTCTCTCTCCTTCTCTCACTCATACACTCTCTCTCTCTCTCTCTCTCTCTCTCTCTCTCTCTCTCTCTCTCTCTCTTCCACCAACGGAAACGACTCCGAATCTACACCGAAACGTGCACGAGTGGTCAATGAAATTACATCTTGTTTGCTTTCTGAGGCTCTTTGATACTTCAAATTAAAGAATCTCCGGTACTAATTTGTTCTAACATAATTTCGTTGATAGTTCCGCACGAACCAAGTAGAAATCAGTAATATTGTAACAACGTAAACAGAAATACTGCCGATGTGAAAGCGACGCAATTTCTAAGACCACCGGTGTAAATATCGCGCTTCGTCCGGCACAGAATTCCTGTTTGATTGGCTACAGTTCTCATTACAATGGCGGACTACATTGTACACCGTGTTCGACACGACCGTGGACAAAGGTAAAAACAAAAAAAAAGAAGAAGAAGAAGAAGAAAAGTGACGAAACAAACGAAACGGACTCTCCTCGAACCCGCAGCAGCTCGCACGCACCGCGTCGATCATCCGATCTTGTGTGTTCCTCTCTATCTTCTAGACGTATTAAATAGGTATCGCAGGAAAAAGAGTGAGGAAATGTTACACTTACAATTTACTATGATACAGCACTGGCATAGTCACGTAGTGTTGGCAACAGTACGTGTCATTTTTCGCGCGCGTTTATACGTTTGTCGCCGTGTTGATCATGTATGAGTAATGTATCTGTATCGTGTATACGTGTAAAAACATATGTACGTGTACGAATACGTGTACGAATGTGGATCCCTTTCTCGCTTTTGTTTTTTCCCCGAACATTACACTATACCTATACGTTTTGAATTTCTTTTCAATAATATTAATAATAGCGATAATGATAATAATAATGATAATTAATAAGAATCAATAATAATAATAATATAATAATAAATTTATAAGAGACAGGGAAATTAATAATAATCGTTATTATTATCGTAATAATAGTATAGTATGTACAGAACGCTTTTCATGGATTGGGGACGGACCCTAAAGTTTTAGGTTTACGCTTTCGTAGCTACATTTTGATTGAACTGTACATGTCGGGCCCGCCCCGATCGATTTTTGTTGCGAAAGAACTCTTCGTGGTTTGCTTTCTTTTCCCTTTCGTCTTCCAAAAATTAACACGATTCTTTTCTCCGTTTTAATCTATAAATCCTCCCGTGGCCAGCGATACAGCAGCTCGTCGTCAATCTCTACTCATTTTTGGTTGCGATACCGTTAATCCGCGCTCGCCCTCCTCCCTCCCCCGCCCCCGTCCTTTTGTCAAGAGGAGAGAGAATCTATCCAGTTCGCATCTTGTTTTCCCTCTCCGAGTCTCTCTCGTAGCGAAACGATCCCCCGGGTGTGTGTCCAACGGTATCAATCGACGATCGGAATCTTTTTTTTTCGCATCGGTTCGCCGTACTCTTCGTCAGAATATGTATCCATAAAATTTAAACGCCGGCCCGAGGATGCCGACCACCTCCGGGGACCAGCCGTAGCGATCTCTTAACAAATTAGCCTAAGTTAACATTACTTAACTTCTTTTCATCCCCCACTAAATCTCTCTGTTCTCACTTCCTTACATTACAACGTTGTGTGTCGGGTTATTTATCATTTTTGTTACTTCTCACCCCACTTTCAATTATATCGTCCCCTTGGCTCGCTTTCTCTCTCACTCTCGCAGTTGACGCATGTACGCCCGCTCATTCTCTCTCTTTCTCTCTGTGTGTGTGTGCTCTTTCATACAGTAGTCCACGGCATCTTCACTTTTTCTCGTTTATATATATACTCTTGCATCTCGTCACGATAATAATAATAGTGGTATATAATAACTGCATATAATCGCTACGCTAATAGTATTTGAACTATTAATTATTAATTAACGTTAAGTATACACAACACATTTGTACGATATCACTCAGCCTGCACGAGCAACAGTAGAGGGAAGTTGGTAAAGATGAAAAAGGTCGTATGTTTGGATGTATCTCTCTCTCTCTCTCTCTCTCTCTCTCTCTCTCTCTCTCTCTCTCTAGCTCTCACTCTTTCTTTCTTTGTCTCTCGCTCTCTGTATGTGTACATGTACTCGTAGGGGATGTAGGAACAGGACTCGAGATGATCTTTTCGCGCGCGAGTTCCAGGTTCTTTTCAAGAATTCTCTGTGTGTGTATCTGTTTGTATCTAAGGTGGAGGACGTTATCAGTAGTCTCTCCTTCCGTCTCAATTTTCGAATCAATTTCCACCGGTTCTCGATTACAGAGTAGTAGTAATAGTAGCAATAGTAGTAGCAATAGTAGTAAGATGGTTGGGGGTGGGGTTGAGGGGAAGATGTCGATGAGGTACGAACAGTACAGAGTTAACGTAAGAAGTTCAAAGTGTCCATTGAGCCAGCTGTAGCGCGTAATCGCCGGAGCGTCTCCTAAATCAGCACCACATGCATCATCATAATCATCAATCACGCTATATCTCGCTCCTGCACCTTTAACTCGGAGATAAAAAGAGGGAACACGCGTCGTTCGAATTAATTTGGTCGCACCACAGCGGGGGAGGGGTATTAGGGTATCATTCTTAGAGTGATCCGCGGTACCCCTGGATCTCATGATCATCATCTATCTCGCTCTTACTCTCTCGCTCGCTCGCTCTCTCCACGAAGCTAGGAACGCAGAACGGATGGGAGTTGCACGGCCGGCGCCGCCTCATGGCGACGTAGGCTGCAACAGCGACCGTCCTTGAAACGGTGGACGGCATCGTGGCCGCCCGGTCCGTTGTGTACGTAGTCACTCGTAGCATCGGCCGACTTCACTAACAGTCACTACAATCCTTCGACGAACTTGGAGAGTTGGTCTTGCGGCGTCATTGGCGTCACTTCACTGGAGTCCGCGCCACTGGTCGGCGGCGGCGCCGGGGACGGGTGATGGGGCATCGCGGCCGGATGCCCTGTCGGTGCCCCCGTGCCGCCATTCAGCTGCGAGAGCATCATCTCGCTGGGCCCGCCGAGCTCGTGGGCCGGCGAGTGGGTCGGCGTGCCGTGGGCCGGATGATGGTGTGGCGATGGCACCGGCCCCGATCGAGGCGAAGGAACTGGTTGGTTGCGCGGGGATTGAACTGGTCGCGGCGAGGGATTCGGTTGAGGAGATCGAATGGGCGGCGGAGACCGGACCGACTGCATGAGCTGTTGCTGTACAGAGATCCCCGGCGGCCCCATCACGCCCTGCGGGGAGGGTATCGGTGGCGGCGTCGGCTTTAAACCCGGCTGACCGTAGCCTTGTTCGCTAAACCCACCGTAACCTGAGGAAGAATACGCGGAATCGTGGCAGACGTTAGACCACGAACCAACCGGCTCGACGAATCTCGTTTTGTCGGGAATCGTATGGTGACTCTTACCGAGAAGGGACGGCCTTATCGGTCGTTGTTGACCGTAAGGAGGCGCCGGTGGTTGCGTGAACGGTTGCTGCTGTTGTTGTTGTTGTTGCTGCTGTTGTTGTTGTTGTTGCTGTTGCGCCTGTTGCTGTCTCTGCATCGCCAGCATCTGCTGTTTGTACCACTGAGGTTGCTGTTGTACAGGCTGCTGTTGCTGTTGCGCCTGTTGTTGTTGTTGCTGGTTCATCATCGCTTGTATCTGCATTCTACCTTGCTGCTGCTGTTGTTGTTGCTGCTGCTGCTGGTGCTGCTGCTGTTGTTGCTGCTGCTGCTGATGCTGCTGTTGAGACATCATATGCTGCAAACTTGGTTGCTGTTGCGGCTGATTAGGACCCAAAGGTCCGGCGACTCCTCCGCCGTATTGACCACTTTGTTGCTGAAGGGCAAGCGCCTTTTTATTTAAAAAATCACATGGTAATAGAAATTGTCAAAAACCGAGAAAATATATTTAGCGGAAATAATAGCAAACTGTGGGAAAGGGAATGGAAGGTTACAATTTTTGCAACTTACCCGTTGTTTGATGAACGCAGCCATTATCGGTGGATTGCTTTTGAGTATTTGCAGTATTTGGTTTTGTTGCTCAGGCGTGTGGGGATTCTTCAGGGTCTGCATCAACTGTTGCAACACTTGCTTGTGCATCGCGGAGTTCTGAGCCTGCGAACCGACCTGACTCACGGGCGCACCGATTATGCCAGGCTGTCTAGGCATCTGTCCTCCCATTCCGATCACCGGCTGTCCTTGGTGTTGCTGTTGTTGTTGCATCAATTGTTGCGGCGTTTGCTGCCTCAAACCTTGACTTTGTTGCATCACCGCGTTCGGTTGATACCTACTACGCGTTAAAATAGATGTATATCGTGTCGTGTACAGATTTTCAGGCAGTTGTTTCAACGATTCTTGCGTCGTTGCTGTCGTTGTTCCATACCTTGGCGTCCACTGATCCATTGGAATGAGATGAGTACCACCGGGATTTGGCATTTGGACGGGCATTGGTCGTTGCATCTGTGGCGGAGGCATCACTCCACCTGTTTGTCCTCCCACGCCGACCCCGACACCGACACCGCCACCCGGTGTCACCTTGCCATAATTACCATGCGGTGCTTGCTGCCTCGCAGCTTCTTCTTGTACCTGTTTAACCACCTGAAGGACGTGCGCTGGCGGAGTTTGCGTTCCGGGCTTCAACCCTATTCCAACTTGGTGCGGCGAAGGTAAATTGGTAGGACTGACACCTGGTTTCATGGCGACGCCAGTTGGCATAGTAACATTGGAAGTCTGTTGCCCACTTTGCATCGCGCCGACCGGGCCTGTCGGTCTCGTATTCATCACAGCCATTCTCCTTCTACAATAATCAAACACGAATTTTATGCTAAATGTATCTCCAAATAATCTTCGGAAGACTTGAATTACTCTCTCTACGTACCGTAACAATTGCACTTGCTGTAGCCTTTGCTGAAGCTGTTGTTGCTTCAGCTTATGTTTGACATTCGAACAGAATGGGACGAGACATTTAGTCTCCTGGCAGTGTTTGGCGTGGTAACAGCATAACGCGGTCAATTGTTTACATATCGGACATCCACCGTTCGTCTTTCGCTTGCAAATCTTTGTATGCGTCACTACTCTCTTCATCTTTTGACAACTGGGTAGTCGACAGTTGGCGTCTCTGCACTGGCACGCGTGCACCAGCGATTGAATACATCTTTGTATCGACAGTTTACGCGCCTCCTATTGAAAGATAGAAAAAAAACAATAATTACCTAACGTGTCCCTTTTACTACACATACATTTTATAAAAGAAAAGTATTTTACCAGTGGATTTGCTTGCTTGGCATCGGCCGGCGATGAACCATCATCCAAATCTAAACCAAGTTTCTCCATATGATGAGGATGACCATCCTTTTCTTTACAACTTATACATAGGTCAAAATCCTATATACACGAAAGCAGTAGTTTAGTATAAAGGAACGAAAAGAAAGAGACGAAGGAACGTTACTTTTGATACTCACATCACAAACCGTACAGTGGTACCTCGTTTCTACATGACTCTTACAATTATTACAAGTATAAACAAATTTGTCTTGGCCTTGGTTGTGCAGTTCGTACAACATGGACATAGAACTAAACTTCGCGCGTCTCAAGGAAGAGAATTCGTAATGTCTTTCTCTAGCCATCGTGAGGAAAGCGTCGCGACCATCCATGAGATCGCAATTAATAACGGGGTCAGGATCCTGAATCGGCTACAATAGATAATGTTAACGTATATTATCACTGTAACGTTGTACGGTTCTATCGTGACACGTTACAAAACTAACACGAAATACTTACTGCTAAACTGGCTGCACTTTGAGCGCTATGCAACCTGATAACAAAGAATACTTCTTTATGCTTCTCCATGGTCGCAAAAATTTTCGCAGAGAGATCGTTTCCTGTTTGGGGAGTATTAGACTTTTTACTATTTTTCCTTTGATTCGCTTTGGATTTATTCGACTTTTTGGCTTTTTTCTGTCCCTTCTTCTTGCCATCGGGACCAGTCTCGGAGTCTTCCGACATCGAGAAAATCTGAAACACCAAATTGTCGTTCTAAAATCGCTGTCTATTGGGATTGGAAAGAAACAACGTACAGAAATGCACTATTAATCGTTACGATACCCACCGCGTTAGCAGCAGCAGCTTCCGCAGCTTCTGCCTGTTTGCGTTTCTCTTCTTCCTCCTGATCCAATTCTTTGATACTTTCTTCCAAGACGTTCGGCCAGAAATCACCTTCGAAATAAGGTAAATCGGCCGCGGACGACAGTTTATCTTCCATCGCTTGTTTCAAAATATCCTGCAATCAAGGGAGACAACACTGCATGATTCTCCGCTTGAATTACGTTCGCAAATGGAAAAGAAAAAATTTCCAATTCGTATTTGTGTCGTCTGTTTATCCTTTGTTCAAATCTACGTATTTTCAGTAAGAACATTAGCTTATTCAGACGTTACTGTTAGTCTCGACTGACACCCAAGAGTAAAGGGTACACTCTCAGATAACACTTGAGACTGAATCATGTGAATTTGATCGAAGAAAAAGGGTCAGCCAAATCAGCGTCGGTGACTGGGATCGAACCCCGGGCCCTCCGCTTATCAGACCACTGCCCTGTCCACTAAGCTAACCGAGCTTTCGATAACTTAATTCTACCAAATTGTAATACTAACTTTGTAATCCAGTACAATTCTCTCGACCATGCCTTTGTCCAACATTTTCTTGTACCATTCCTGTAATCTTTTAGGCTTTGGAATCTTTTGCTCTTGAGGATGGCAGTGAAAGATGTAATCATCTCCTTCGGAAGGTGGACAGGCCCAAATATGAGCCATGGTGTATCTGTGTTCAACAAATGGGAACATTATGAAAATGTTACTCACGAATACGCTGCGGATGATCATTTATTGTAGCACGTACCCAAGCTGTTTCGCGTAGTCCAAATACCCAAGAAGTATCTCGTGGTAGACCGCTGTACGAAACTGTCTAGGCCGGAAAAAGTGTACGGAATCCAAGTACGCGATATAAACCCTTCTGGTGTTAGGTGGCGTGCACTCGCTGCCATATTCCTGCACGTGCATGCCGAAAAAACAGACATCCGTGCCGTCGACCTCTTCAAATGCAAACAACGCTTTCGCTCGGTACGGAAACTCGCCGGGCATGTCACCGTTCTCCACGAATCTGCTTCTCATTCCTGGCTTGACTTCCACCACTTTATCGCTAGAAGCCACGACTCTGATAGCAACTTCGCCGGCGCCAGCCTCCTTCTTCTTCAGGAAGTTGTTCACTCGCGTCTCTATGTAAGTGCCCAATTTCGTCACCGGCAAACGTTTCGCGTTAAACTTGTTCTCTTTACGTTTCTGCCCTTTCTTCTTCAGACAATTATCACAAGTGAACCTGCATCGACGATACACGTCGCATTAGAAAATCTTGTACGATGTCACAGAGTACGATCGCCTGTGCACAGTGATTTGGACAACTTTTCAACACCTATATTATTACGTTATTAGATATGTTGATATCTAATCAATTATTAAACATTTAAGTATTGCATGAGGTATTACATCAATTTCGTATCCACCAAATTTAAAAAATCATTGAAATATTCAATTTTCCAGTTAAAGCAGTTCCGAGTGCAAAGAGTTAAAATCAAATTTCCAGATCACTGTGCAGCGTAGTGAGTTCGTGATTACCCTAAAGGCCAGATAGACTCCATCTGTAGTACGCAGATCTGATGTACTTTTCTACCGCAATCTGTGCACACGACAAAAGGCTCCAATTCCAAGTGATCGTTCTTCATTTCCTGGAACTGTTCCTTTTTAATCGCACTGAAACAGAAAAATTGTCGTTTAGCTACATTGCTGAATCGGGTAAAAAGTCGTTCTATCGTGCACAGTGAATACTCACGTCTGAGGTTGCGTTGGATCATCTCCCAACGTCACAGTGTCGCCAGGAATGTCATTGAAACATTTCTGACAGAAGGTGTATCTGTCGGAAACAAGACCATATGCCTTTAGACTATCGTGTTTCAATAGTGTTTATATCCAAATTGTCAATTCGCCGAAAGTCATGAGTGCATCGCACGAGGATCGATACACACATATATTTTTCACGCCCCAATTGATGTATCCAAATATATATGTCGAGAGTCCAATTTTGATAAGCGTTTATTTTTTGTCCGATTATACACATGCAAATAGTAATTTTTGTTTGTTTGTTTGCCAATTGTACATTTACATATACGTATGTGTTCGAGTCCGTTTCATTTAACAGTTTCGATTCCAAAAATTGCACAGAGTCATCATGTTTTTTTTGTTTTCATGATTATTTTTCATGTTCATCGCAGATATACAATTTTTGTTTTTAGTTCATTTTCGAAGCCACGACATCAGGTATCCAATTTCGATCGTCCCATATTTTCCAAGTAGCAATTTTCGTGGTACGAAGTGGTAGAGTTGGAAAGAGGCAAGGGGCGCGGGCAACACAAGAAGCAAGCAGCAAACAAGGATTTTGTGTGTGCGTGCGCAACCCATGGGTAGAGCGAGGGTAACATACAAAGAAGAGAAGAGTGCCATCGTTAGACACGATATACATACATATATGTATATTATATACATAAATTACTTAATTGCATATACCCAAGGGTTACAAACGTGTTCTCTCTTTCCCGTGTTGTCAACTAAGCGCTCACCGCTCTGATAAAATGATCCGAGTCAACCGAACTAATAGTCTATGAAAGCATCTACCTCTCTCGAACGCTAACTAACAATGTGGAGCCTCTACATATCCCTTAAGTATATGCGTAATAAAAAATCTTAACTTGCACATGTGCGATGTGTTCGCGTAAAAATGCGTTAGTTTGTAAACGTATCGTTACAGTATCGAAACTACTCTCCCTGTCCCATTCTATGGTATACATTTCGCTCTTACTTTTATTCCTAGATTGAATATTACATTATCGAAAGTATTCCGTGGTCAGTTTAGAACCGCTACGCTGCATCTTCAACGTGTGTCATAATATGGGACAGAGGGAGTTTAAAATGAAGGGAGAAACGGAAATAAAAGAAACATGTAGGTCAGGAGACTGGCCTGCATCGACTGGTACGGCCGAAACAGGTTAATTAGCCCGCCAAGTTAATCTGGCGTATTCGGTTATAGAGCATTTTCTCTTGACAAAAATGCACTGTGCCAGTCGAATGCGCTTTTACTGTATAATTTGAACCGCGAAATTGAATAAAAAAAAAAACTACTTCCCCAAAAATTTCGTTAAGACTCGCCGATTGTTATGTACTCTTATAAGTATCATCGAATAAACTTATTCGTCATAGATAGTTATTTTCTGAGCAAACTGCCCAAACGCGACACGTCGATTTTGATGGAATTCTGTTTACAGTTTCATTAAAATCGACAACGATACTGGGACAACGTTCCCTGTAAGAAAACTCTTCCTTATACTGACCTATTCTGGTAGGAGTAGTACTTCGCGTCCCTGGGTATCGTACAGAGTTGTTTCCCATAACAACATAAAACCTGTGGATTGAACGTGTACTTCCTTCCGCAACAATAGCCCAGGGCCTGCATCACAGGGTCTATCTCCTGCTCAAAAACTTCTGATAGCTGAAAGCAACATATGAATATTCAAGATCCCATCCTCAATGTTCGGTATAGCTATTGGCACACTGCGGATCTTCGCAGAAACTTCAAATTTTATCTTCTCAATCTCAAAAAATATAGAACGACTGAAATAATAGAAGAACATCGATATAATATTTGTAACCTGCTTCAAAAATTTTGATTTTGGACCAAGATCTTCGGTCTACTCATAACTCGTTCGCAGTATAAAGATCCGCAGTTTCTCAGAGACTGTTTGATCCATACCTTTGTACAATATCTATACACTCGCGACGTCTTACGATTGTACAGCCAGGCGTTGTCGAACATCATCCACACGTCGTCGACGTACTCCCAGGGGTCGCTGTACTGACCCGTGTCCAATTTCCTCTTTATCGTCGACAAATCCATGGGTTTCTTGACGATATCGAAATAATCCGGGATCCCAAGTGCTTGCGGATCGACTGGCTGTCTAAACGGTATGGACTCCGGATCTTGGCGGTACAGTTTCTCCAAAGTCGGCATCAACGCTTGCCGCAGTTCGTCCGGCTTGAACAAGCACAGTCGTTTCTTATCGGTGGATGTGCCGCTGGGCTGTATCGGCTCGGGAACCATGGGCTTGATGTCCGGCGTGGTTCCATCCTGGCCCGGCGTTACTGGTTCCTCCTTGATGCCGGAAGTCTCCTCCTTGACGATACCCTCGCCAGACCCCTCTTCCATCGGTTCAGTTTTGATTTCGGTCTTGATCGGCATCTCGTTGTTCACGCTCTTCCCGCCGTCCATCCGGTGGCCATCGGAACCGTCCTCCTGCTCGATTTCCATCTTCATGTTCTCCTCCTTGATCGAGTCTAGTTTTCCCTTATTGTTATTCATCGGCGGACTAGGAGAATTATCACGGTCTAAAGCGGACGCGATGGCGGCCATCTGAGAGGATCTGGAGGAGGCTCTCGGTGCGTTCAAGGCGGCACGTTCCTGGGACGTCATGCCTTTCCCGAGACTCGCCAGGCCGGCCGGAGACGGCGTGGTGCTGGGATGAGGCGGTGTTTGGTTGGCGGAAGAGACTGTTTGGTTCGGTGTCATCAACGAAGGAACTAACGGTGTGTTGGGCGTGGAAGTTGTAGACTGAGGTCCGTTCGATGTCGTCGCCGGACCGGGACTAGGCCCGCTGGACACGGGAGGTGGTATCGTTTGAGGAGTCGAGGTGCTGATACCGCTGTCGCTGGGCGTCGGCACCGACAGAGGCCGATTGTTGCTGAACTGTTGTTGATTCTGCGGTTGATTACTTTGCGGCTGCATGGTCACGCTGAACGGCGACGGTGCTTGCGGCATCGGCGTCGACGCACCGCTCTGATTCGAAGTGCTTGTCGGTTGCTGCGGCTGCGACTGTTGACTCTGCTGTTGCTGCGGTTGTGGCTGAGACGACTGCTGTTGCGACTGCTGCAGCTGTTGCTGCTGTTGTTGATGCTGGTGAGCGATCACCTGCGCCTGACTCAGCCGAACCTTCATAATGTCGGAGAACTGGTGCTGATTCTGTACAGGAGAACTGTTAGGCAAACCGGAAGTACCGTTCGAGGTTGGAAATTGACTAGTTGTTGCGGATGTGGTAGTGGTTGTTAGATTCGCTTGTGACAGTTGCGGTTGCCCGAAGGGACTCAGACCAGGATTCGGAACGACATTCGGGTTCGAGGTCGACTGTCCGTTTGGACTAGGTCCCGGAGGACCGACTAATATTCCTTGTTGTTGCTGCTGCTGCTGCTGTTGTTGTTGCTGCTGTTGTTGTTGCTGTTGCTGCTGTTGTTGTTGCATTTGCTGTTGCACCTGAGCTTGAACCTGGGCCTGGGCTTGCGCCTGAGCTTGTGCCTGAGCCTGAGCCTGGACTTTGGTTTGGGCTTGTACTTGTGCCTGCTGCTGCTGTTGTTGTTGCTGTTGTTGCGCTTGTTGCTGTTGCACCTGTTGCTGTTGAGAGAATGGCATTCTGTTGTGTGGAATATTTATCGCAGGCAAAGCCCCGAGGTTAGCCATGCTCGGCGATTGACTACGTAAGCTAGGCGTAACAGTTCCGACCGGTCGCGAGGGAGGAACGGTCCCCACACCAGGCGGAGCACACGGCCTCAAACTCGGTCCAGCCGCTCCGACAGGTCCCGGTTGAGGCTGCTGCTGTTGTTGTTGCTGCTGCTGTTGCGCCTGTAACTGTTGCTGTTGCTGTTCTTTTCGCTTCTGTCGTTTCTCCTCCAATTCCTTTTGAATCTTGTAGATCTTCTCGGCAAGCAAATGATAATACTCCGACCGGGAATTGGCCATCTCGTACATGTCGCCTTCAACTTTCCTTGCGTAAGAGACCAGATTGTGCATTCTCTTGTCGAGCATAGCGTTCGGGTCCGGGGTGGGAAATATGGCTTGCACCAATTTGTGAACGAGATGATTCCGAAGATCCGGGGTCACGGTTAAATGCCAATCTTTCGTCTCCTGCATCGGTGTCGCCGTCACTTGACTCTGTTGAGCTCCGACCGGAAGCTGAGGACTAGCTAGTCTATTCTCGGCTGCGACGCTCAGCTGTCCGGAATCGTTCAAGCCAAACAGTTGATGCACATTCACGGATTGCGGTATGTTCGCGGGCGCCGCCGCCGCAATAGGTGTAGCTCCACTGGTAGGCGTAGCCTGATTACCGGCGACACCGACCGTGTTCGGATTCGAATTCAAAGGAAGAGACACATTTGGTGCAACCACTTGCTGCCCAGCACCGACCACCGATTGGCCAGGAGCAGATTGACTCGGAGGTTGAACCAAACGAACGTTTCCCATCGTGCCCGTCGGCCCTTGCATACCTGGCGCCGGTATTCTCCTCGTGACACATGGGCCAGGCACCAAACCAGGTGTCGTGGTAGGGCACTGTATACCCAGAGCATCATATGCTCTTTTCACCTCTGTCGGACTTGGATTTGGTTGGCTATTTGGTTGCGATGTGGACGCGGCCGCGGCGTTTGTTGTTTTATTCTTGTTCGCCTGTTTCAACGGCAAACACACCGGACAATCGTTACGGTTACAGTGCTTCCAATGGCTGATGATCTGTCTAGAGGAGCTACAGTGCGGCACCAAGCAATTTTTTCCTGCCTGGCAATTAGTCATGTGGTTCAAAACGTTCTTCATTGTTTTGCAGTCTGGCAATGTACAATTCCGAACATTGCCATTGTTCGGTTGGTTTTCGCGCCGTTGACACTTGTGCGCGTGAAGCAGAAGAACCAATTGCTGTTGAATCAGTTTCCGCTTTTCGGGATCGGCGGTTGACTTTGTAGCACCTGGCAAGATAAACATTCTGGTTAATCGGTACACCGTTCGGACACGAATCGGCTCTCGAAAATAGTATACTTACCAGTTGGAGCACCGGTACCGGATATTTGGCCCTGAGTTGATTGTTGCGAACCAAGTTGTACACCGGTTGGCGCGCCAGCTTGAGTTTGAGCTGGACTCGGAGCAGGTGGTTGAGTTTGCTGCGCCATAGTACCTTCTTGGCCGCCCACGACAGTGGCGGAACCAATGGGACCCGTGGTTCCACCGAATCTATTTGCAGCTTGCATGGCAGTCATATTCGTTCCTACCCCTTTTTGTTGAGGCGTGACAACTCCAACAGGACTATTCGTACACACTGTGACACCAGGTCCCGGTCCACTGCTCGGAGGTGCTGTTAAACAATTGTATATTTTTGTATCTCGTTATTTCGACTATCAACATGCTTCTATTAACGAACGTATACGAACGTGTAAGATATTTACCATAACCGTAAGGACTGGATGCGCTAATTTGTCCCATGTTCGGCATATTCGCCATGTTCGGAGGACCCTGCATCCGAGGTCCACCCTGACCGGTACCAACGATACCGACTTGATGTACTTGTTGATGCGGGCTCTGCCCTCTAGTCGCGGCAACCATATGAGCCTGCTGTTGTTGTTGCATCGCTACGGCTCTGGTGTTCATTATTCCAGGACCATTTTGCATTTGACCAACTCCGTGCGGTCCACTGGGATGATGAATTCCTTGAGTATTGGGACCCATCATAGTACCCTAAACAAGTAAGACTCAGATTGTAGATTTTGTAAAACTCGGACGCACACGCTGAACAATGTTCGCGTTCAAGGAAAACTTACAGTATTTAATGGTTGTTTATTCAAACTGTTGGTCACAATTAGACTTCCACCTGCCATACCACCCATATTATTATTCCCACTAGCACTGCTGGTCATAACTAGGCCAGAGTTCATTCCACCTGTCATCGACATGGCAGGATTGCTACTACCGGCCATGCTCATCGATGATTGAAGACTTCCCATAGAATTTGCGATAGACATTTGATTGTTTGCCAAAGAACTGGCTATGCTACTTGGTAAGTTTCCCAGACTCACAACCATTTGTGGATCGACTACTTTAGACACAGAAACGTTCGGTGGAGATTGCATGTTCGGACTTTTGTTACCCAGAGTTCCAGCAGCCATTACCAGAGAATTAGCAACCATCTTGTTGCCCTAATAAAAAGAAATAATCGTTACGATCACGTCACATGAAATCGATTCTTTGCCTTCGGCAGAATTAAGTATAATGGGTACAAACTTGTTGTTGTATTAAATGCTGATGCGAAAGTTGTTGCTGTTGTTGTTGTACGTGCTGTCGAAGCTCCGAATCAAGTGCACCATTTTGCTGCCCTGGTCCTGGCCCTGTAGCTGGCGGTTTAGCACTCTCGGTTGCAGATCCCCAGGAACCGGATGACAACAGATCGTCGGGTAGATCATTTTCAAGATCAAACATATCTGTGTTTGTTATGTAATCTGAGAATAGACATTCGCATTAGTAACAACAGCCGAATAGTTGAACAGCTGTAAATAAGTCCTAGTTACTAGAAAAGTAACGCCTTAAGACATGTGATCTTCGCACTGATACATCAACACGATATTAAATGGTTTAGTAAGAAATTCATTTTACATTGTATAATCTGTAGGAAATCTAATATACAAGGTTGAAAAAATTACTTTTCTAGACAACCAGTTTAAAAAAAGGAGATCAGATTATGATATTAGATGTAACATGTACCATAGAGACCAAAAAACCATTAGTAATATTATGAAGATAAGATTCAGCACCGTCACCATAGCTTTTATCCAAAGTTTCAATAGTAGGATCTTTTATGTACTACCATAATATAACTCTTACACTGTAACATTTTTCGCATGTTGTATAATATACCTGCATGTAGATATACATGCACATATGTTAGGACCTTGAATAAGTTCTCGCTGTTTCTTCAAAGATGGTAGTAGCAGTACCCCGTTCGTGGAATTTCGAATGGTAACACACATGCAAGGCAGTAGTGTATCTAACCTTAAATTTCAGTGTATGGTAGTTCATTTTAGTGTAAACAAAGTAATTTTTTCTTAGTTCTGAAAATGTCTACTTTTGTGCCGAATAAAGTGTATTTGCGGGCAATTTTATTGCACTACTTTATTCAAAAGAAATCTGCAGCTGAAGCACATAGAATTCTTGTTGAGACTTATGGTGACAATGCTTTGTCGGATACGACATGCAGAGACTGGTTTTGACGCTTCAAAAATAATGAATTTGAACTTGAAGATAAAGAACGTTCTGGCGCACCGAAAAAATTTGAAGACGAAAAGTTGGAGGAATTACTCGAATATACTATACTATATATATTATACTTTGAATGAAATGTTTTTGTTGCTTATAATTTAAATAAATCTTTTATTTTGTAAAAGAAACAGTGAGAACTTATTCAAGGTCCTAATATATATGCACACATGCACACTTTCTAACAAATATGTACATATTTTAAATTACAGAACAAGTAGTATTATCTTGAATAGAACCAACCTAAAGTATTGAAATACATTTGTTGTGTGAATGCACTTTTCAACTTACTTGATTATATATCCATGATAGACGATACATCAACGGAGAAAAAAGGGGTCGAAAATGCAATATTAAAAAGATTAAAAATTAAAAAAATAAAACAATGAAAAAGATACTACAACAAACTACACGTAAATGTAAACAAACAAATATGTAAATAAATAAGACATGAGACATACACTGCATGAGCATAACTTAAAGGAGTTCATACTACAGCGAATAAAAAATTTATTCACAATAATGTCGTGCTAGACTACTGAAGCAGCAAAGCTACCGATGACAAACTTTAGAGTAGACAGTCATGCGAAGAAATTATAGTCACTCTAAAGAGTATTTACAACTGTTTGCACATGGAATACGTTTTTTCGATGCTATAACATTAAATAAAAAGAACAAAAAATTTTTTAAAAAGTTTCTGAAACTCATACAACGTAATGTAAAACATTCTTTGATGGTATTAAACTGTTCAAAGCCAAATACCTGTAAAGTATGAAAGTACATAAGTAGAAAAGATCCGATCTACCTACCTACAAAACCTAGACTTTAGCTCAATAATCATATTGTTCTTTCTTGCTTTAAAATTGACTTGTTATTTAACGTAGTTCCGTCCTAATTTTAGAGCTCTGTGCATGTGTGTCGCATGTCCATATTACATTTATTACCCTTAAATGCATTTCAGTCTAACAGCATATGTATCCAAACTTTTATGTTACGGCTTAAAGCAAAATATCCCTTGATACACGTTTCTATAATACTAAACCTGATCCAATTTTTCTCCAGTATCTTGTGGAACAAATCAATGCATCTCAGTACTAAAGTATTCTGTTTACTACAGTCAGATCTTTGTAATTCGAACCTTTATCATATATACGAAAATCTCTACAAGGAAACAATTTTCATTCTCTTCTGCTTCGCCATAAAAACCTCTACAAATCAAAGTAACTTATTTTAACTTGAATCGATTGTCACATATTTAGTATGTTGTTTACCTTTGAAACTTGAACTCTGTAAATCTAAATTGACTTCAGTCACTCAAAGTTTTATCACTGCCCCTTGGAAATTATGAGTGTCTCAATTGCAAAGACAATTCAACGTGAAAGATCACAGAAACTAACATTGTTTGTTAAACCTCTCTTCCACCTAAAGACTTTCGAATCTCTAGAACTTGAGCTTCCCTGGAGATTCGATTTATCAAGATTTGACTGTATGGCTTCTCTACTTGATAAACAATGTACTTGATCGTTTTTGTGTCTAGTAGGAATTTTTCTTTATTCAACCATAGTGACAATATGCCAAAGCTATACACGCTTCTTTTCAATAGTACAGAAGGTAATGAACTGTCTGACAAAATCCAAAGTAATCGAATGACTCTACAAACTTTATGGTATTAATAAATGAGATGAATGGACAAACAAGTTTTGTAGTGCTGGATTGAATATTTTTGAACTTTCTGCTGGGTTTATTTATTAATATTTACTTCTTTTCTGGACGGTATGGTTGTTCCAATGTGGCTGCAGCTGATGCTGTTGCAGATGTAGCTGTTGTGGCGGGCCCTGCATTTGTTGCATGTTACCACTGCCACCTCCCCCGTAGTTTGCATAAGCATGGTGCATCATTACAGGCGCCATACCCACTACATATATTATAGTTTTTATTTCAGACTGTGGAAAATTGCCTATGCTCTGAATCGTATCTTTCAAGTAGCAGAAACAGCCTCAGTCATATTATTTTTTCTGTTTTATGGTATCGATACCTGTTACCTTAACACATTCAAAACCAAGGATGCGACAAAGATAGTTGTAGAATCACTCTAAAACACGGTACAACACGGTCAGTTCGAAAATATGCTGATCTTACTAAAACACAAATAAAATAGTTATTATTTGATCATAGCCAAGAAAATGCTATTGGGGATGTTGATCTCGAATGTGTTAACAATGAGTATCATTGCGAACAATGGAGACTATGTCTGCTACTTATTTTGTGTAACCTGACTATGTCTTGCACTTTATACATTGAATATTCAAGTGACATGGTTGTTTTTGATTCGACACGGGATTACATGAAATATTATTGAGTTCAGAAACTGTTAAGGTGGTAAGAGTAGCGCTTAAAGAATGTAAGAATAAGGAGAACGGTTAGCGCGTCAATCATGCCAGCAATAATGTCTTTTTAATTATTATGGAAAATGTCCATGCATCTGCCATGCACTACGAAAGTAAAATAAGAACTAAATGTAAGAAGAACTAAAAAAAAACCTTACAAAATACTATTATCTCTTAAACATTAAAAAACGAGATAATCGAAAGAACGTGCAACAAGACAGAAGTTATAAATTGTTTTAAAATACAGATCATCACTTTTTAAAACACTGACAATTTCTATAACCTCTGAGCAAAATTTCTTTATACTACATGTGCAAATTGTTTACTGTCGAGCAAACCAAACAATGGTTCGCCGACAATGGATTATCATAAAACAATTGACAAAGTATATAACCTACAATTAATCGGCCGTAATACCCTAACTGGTTGTCACTAAACTGACATTATTGTGCTGTAACACAGTCCCTCGACGATTCTGAATCGCAACTTTGCGTTTCTGTAAGAAAACATCATTTCTTGCACGCTAGCAACGACGTGCACCGTTCGTATCAAACGAAAACATACCACAATTTGCAATATAGCATAATCTTCGGCGACGGTATTTCTTCAACAGTTTAGGTTAGTTTTGTTAACTAACAAATTCAGAAAACTATCTCAATCGAAACGAGAAACAGGGGAACGAACTTTCGACAATCTCAAAACACGTTGACTAGACAGAAAGAGACAGAGGAAGAGAGACAGAACCCTGTCAACACGAGTGACACTCGTAACAGAAAATTCGACGATCTACTATTCGACGAGCTACAACCACAACATTATCCTACTAGTCCCAAATGTATCACTAAATAATCGTGAAAAGGATGAGCGAAAGTGTTGGACAACCGGTACGTGGTGAATCTATGTGTCATTGGACAGAGAAGAGAAGTGTGCTGTTATCCTGAAGAAAAACCGAAGCATCGGTCACGAGGTAATTTTGCTCACAGGTCTGAACCGTCAACAAGCTGACAGTACGCCTTCGAGGTGTAACATCGGCGTTGATCAAATCGTTTGACAAAGTAATTAGAAAAGTGCGTGTATCGCACATACATACACGCACGCACGCACACGATCATATATACATAGTCATACATACACAGACATACATACACGCCGCGCACAGCAGCACGACATCCAAGAGAGTAACGCTCTTAGGATCGTGCGACTGCGATCTATCCCCTGAAAGGTTAGCCGCTGGATGATGCGTCTCGGATTTGTATATCGTTAAACGTTATCGTACAGGTATCGCGGAATTGATTCGAAGGCGTTAAACTTACCCGCGGAGTCGGAGGTTCCTTGAAAAGGATCTGCGAGCTTCGGCCGCTTGCTCGGTGGGCCGTCCACCAGGTGGTCGGCCATGGTTCCTTGAAAAGGATCTGCGAGCTTCGGCCGCTTGCTCGATGGGCCGTCCATCAGGTGGTCGGCCATGGTTCCTTTTCAGGGTTAATTATTTCTTGTTTCAGGCTGTTTACTCTTGGTAGCAGTAAGCAGCGGCGGCGGCGTTAGCGAGTCGTCGGAGTCGACCGCACGCACGCACGCAGCACGCAGGCAGGCACGTATATACGGGTATAACACACACAGACACAGAGACGAGCGAACGAGCGAGCGAGTGAGCGAAACGCTGCACTACGCCACTAGAAGACCGCTGCTGATGATGCTGGTTACTGTAGCTGGTGTTGCTTCCTCGTCGAAGCCGCGAATATTCACCAATCTCTCAGCGTACTCGCAGGCATGACAATAACAATGAGAACGGCGGCGCGTAGAGCGTCCCCGAGCACGCTTCGTTACACGATCAACCATTGGGCATCGTCGGGGGGTACGTCGAACCCCGCGCTAAAGCCCACACACGCACACACGGTGAATTTTGTCCCTCGACAGGCGCACGGGCCACTCGCGGCGAGGCACAAACTGGACAGGCCAAGAGGAAGTAACCAGGACTATCGAGAGTAGTAATACACTCGGTGATCGCGAGGATCACCGCACCGTAATTAATTAAATGCACAACGCCAGCCGAACGAGGTCCGAACGCGTTTGATATCGGTGTTCTTAGCAGTCGGTCGCGCACGACTCGTCAAACACTCGAGTGTGGCGGACTGGCTGCGCGCACGGCGCTATCTCGCAGCAACGATATCGGTCTCGAGGCCCACTGGCACCATCTTCCTCTCCTCTTCTCTCGCCTTGGCACACTGCGACACGGGGCGCGCGAACGATCACCGCGGACGCGGCTCGCTTTCCCCGAACGTTCGAGGCAATCACGGACGCCAGGAGGCGAGGACGACGAGATGAGTCGGCTCCGGGGCGGCCACCGCGCGCCACAGAAATTCGCTCGAGAGAAGCGATCGCGAGAGTTCCGCACCGCACGAGTATCGGCTAACGTAAAATGGCGGCTGCTGTTGACGA
This sequence comes from Lasioglossum oenotherae, assembly GCA_028455765.1. Lineage (NCBI taxonomy): Eukaryota > Metazoa > Arthropoda > Insecta > Hymenoptera > Halictidae > Lasioglossum > Lasioglossum oenotherae. The sequence continues at coordinate 2,573,481 of CM052283.1, read as the reverse complement.
GAAGTTTTTCTACGCTTGTCAGAAAATGTCCGACTGGCTCAGTATACTCGCCGTGACCCTAGTCCGGCCCTCCGATTGGCCCGAACGTTCACGTGACCACTAGCTCGACGCTGATTCGATCAGACGTCGCGAGGCCACGAACGCCGTCGTTGAAGTCACGCCGCCGGCCCAACAGCAACCGAGGACTTGGCTTATTTCGATGCCGCCATTTGATGATGGCCGGTCTCGTACGGTGGTTGCACGAGACGCTCCAAGTCGTTATTATTCGGTACGCGATATTTCTTTGTTTCAGGGATTAGGACACTGTGAAATGCCAGAAAACTAAGCCTGTTTTCCTATGAAAATTACAGACAAAACTAGACACGCGATTCATGTGAGTTTTATTTCTTTAACTATCCAAAGTTCTATACGTTTTTTCAAAAATCCATCTCATTCTCGTGGATCTATCACTTCTTTTACAATACAGCTTGATCGTTGAAATGTTCGATCGAGTGGTCCGAAGAATTATACGTTTTTCCGTGGTACCTTCAAATTTATAAAATTCTTCGTTAATTGCCACTATTGTAATTCTCATCTTTTCTATACCTGTAATTTTTGTCAACCAAATGAAGATGTCTCTTTTTTATATCAAATTCGTGCCCAGTACGGCTCGTGCTACTGTGTGTTTGTTGTCAAATATATGTTGTAAACGAAGATTATTCACTTTATAATTTACATTTTGTAAAATTTCATGGCAAATTGGTATTGTAACAACGATCACTTCCAAATTTCTAAGTTATATTGGATGAACAGAACTTTTCTTGTATCAGGCCAGCGTTAAAAAGTAGTATTCAATTTTTTTGAATTCTACAGTATGCAGCAAATCAAGTTTTTGTTTCGAGTACTCGCAGTGCTGTCTGATGACAGTGGTTTGCGTAAGTTGAGGGATACCGCGAAAATACCTTATTTTCGTTCGTTTAGTGTTACCGGAAATTGTTTAAACGGTATTTCATATGATATTATTTATCATTCCATTTTTGGGGGTAGAGATTTTGTGTATTGTCTCGTTCTACATGCATATTCTACTTCTCTTTATCTCACTCTCATTGACACAATGCATCAGATTTTTTACTAACATTTCCGTAAATAGTGGTATCGTTATGCTAAAAATTTTAGGATGTATTATTTATTTGCATTATGTTGTGCACTTGGAGAAAATGGTCGATAAAATGTCTTCTATTATGTAATGCCACCGAATTATTATTGTAATCATGAAAATCCTGCGAAATACTCTTACTTCCATTCATATTCGCATATCGATTTCGATCTATTCGATTTTTCGAATTGAAATCAGTAATGGTATTTCTAAGTTGTTCTGTTCTGATTTATGTAGTCAGCTTTTAGGAATACAGAGACAAATGCTGTTCTCCGAGAAACATTTCGCTGTACGGTTAGCAAATTGATTAAAGGCGTGAATGAGCACAGTTAACTGATTGAATGTTACTAAAATGGCTTACGCGTCGCGATAGTCGAGTCGGTCTAAAGCAATTTTATTCTCCTGGCGTCCCTGCACCGCTTGTTTCTGTGCTAAAATTCATATTTGAAATACACACGTTTGCCGTATCAACGAGGGCTTTCTCTTTTCGATCAGGGTGAATCATTATTACCCGATTACGTTCGTAATTAGCTGATACATATATTCCCGGAATAAAGACGGGACTAAAAATCGCGACTGGTCGCGTTCGCCGATACGTTCGCGGAGTTCAGAGTGTCAAAAGGGGGATGTTGTTACAAGATGGCCAGGGATTCTCTCGATCGACAGGTTAAAAGGAAAAATGCACGCAAGGTGGGGAGAATGCGTTGCGCAGAACGTCCTCTCCTCGAGAAAGAGAATCCGACTCGTGTGGATAGGTGCGAACGGCACGCGACCCATCACACGCATATATTGTGCGTGAACTTGCTTCCATCTCCCTTTTCCTACAGCTTTCTTCGTTACTCTTTACGATCGTGTCTCCGTCTCTCTGTCTCGTCGTCGTGAGTTTGGCGAGCGCGCGCGAGCACGATGAATCCACTATACTATGGTGTCAGATACAGGGAATTGTGTGTGAAGAAAGAGGTGAACGCGAGAGGAGAGAGGAGAGAGGGAGTATTGGAAATGGGACGGGAACTGGATGACGGCGTGGCAGCAGCCACCTAGCCATGTCAGTGACAGCGACTCTTTGTCGAGTGTTACTTGTCCCGCGTTGTTTCCTTGCAACAATGTAATCTCGACTTCTTTGAGGACCTAACTATCGTTCACGTCTAATGTATGCTTCTTTATAGGATCTATTAATACGATCGCCTTGCGATTTCGACCACGAATCTTCAAACTCGAGATGATCGCGCTAGACGCAACCTTCGACTCTCTCGTAAACTTCTTCGTATCGTTACCATTTTTTTCTCTCTTGAAAGTATACCATTCATTCTCGGTCTGTGTACAACTGCCAAACGTATCGTCGCTATAGTGAACCGAAACGAATGAAAACGTCACGGGAGATGTAATTACGAAGCGATTCGCAAAAATCTGTTTTGGTACTCTTTATCCGAGTGTTACGTAACTGCTCGCTGACCAAAATGCTCGAGTGCTACGACACCGCGTTTTACTCTCTATTGTGCTTTCACGTTTCTGATTTCATGTCGCAGAGATTTGACACTGAGAAATGACTGGAATGTCGGCAGATATCTTTTCGTTGTTGTTCCATATCGGGAGAAAATAGTCGGTAACTACGAGATTATGGTATCTAAGAAAACTGCGCACCGATCGCCGTATACTTCTATGACCGAGAGTGGAAATAAAAATATCCGTGAAGGGTGCATTGACCGATCTCGAACACAGGCCAATACCTTTTAATCTGTTTAAAAATCTGCTCGAAAGAAGAAACTCGCGTCGGCGCGCGTTTTGTTCTGCATTTTGATTGTTACAACACCGAGTGAGCTATTTTCACGCATTCTTTGAGTCACTGATATCACGGTTGTCGTCTGTCACGATAACGGACGCAGTTTTCGTAATCTCGCTCTGGTCGATACGATACTTACAATCCCGCCCCGTATTATTTGTAATTATTACAATTTCGATTTCTACGGTTTTACAAAATAGAAGGATATGATGTATCGTGACATTCGCGACCGATAGATTTAAATTGTTTCGGGACAGAAGCGCGTTTCATTTCAGGGTAAACGAACGTAACGGTGGTCCGTGGTTATTTAATGTCCTTTTATCAATTTATAATCGGATAAAGAAGCAACGTCATACCTTGAATTACGATTTCGCAATTTACGAGTTGTGGATAACGTTAATCTTGTTCATAACACTATTTAAAACCGTGCGTATTCCTGTAATTATACGTAATATTAAGCGGCAATGACTTTAGACTGAATAACAGAATAGGAGGACGTTCATATTTCGTCTAAAATTACTTCAATGTATACGATAGTATACAACAAGGTCGAGTGCATTCAATCGTTCAGAGCTTTAATTATATTAGAACAAGTCTACCCTAGCTGACTGAGATAAACGTTTCATTGATTTTTTATGATAAATCAAAAGTGACTCTATTTACAGTATGCGCCTAAAAGGAGCGCTATATACTTTCTACTTCGCGGCGTACGCGAACGATAATTTCAAACGTGTACATGTTTCTGTAAAATTAGGCCAATTAATTAGTTAATTTATGCACGAGTTAAGTAATAGCTCATGCTTACGTTATGCTTTCTTTTATCGAAGTTCAAACTCTACTGCAACATATAGTACAAGGGCTCTGTAATTATAGCGCAATTGAAATACTTTCGTTTATTTAGATAAATATTTCTGTAACATGGCATATAAAAAGAAAATTTTAACAATACTGTACAAAACCATTTTTATTGTACAAAAACGTTTCTTTTTTTCAGTCCATTTAAACTATGTCTGAATAGAACTACGCTTATGTATTTGAATTCAGGATTGTTACAAATTCTTATTATCATTACTCTGCAACAATATCGTTTTATAACATACAAATAAGCAGGATCAAGTTTATAACAACATAATAATCCATTTTTAACACATAAAAAGGAGAATCATTATACATTAATAATATAATATTCTGTAGATCGTTAACAATGTTTAATGTTTATATATATATATGTATCGATTTTTCGTTTTTAATCATTAAAATATTGAATTACATTACGAAAGAAAGGGTAGGACAAATCCACTGGTTTGAAAGGAACAGTACTTTAACAATGATTAATACATATTATCGTTTACTATTATATATAGTATATAATATGGAGCAATGTACCCAAACCTATACCTCAGAAACTATCCACTCGCTCTTCTGTAATAATAAAAAGTACAATAAAATAAAAGTACATAGACTGTGTGTCTATACATAACAATGTTCATGAAAGATTTTACAAAAGATTCTTGTTACCCAATATTTTCTCTAATAATAATGCATGCGAAATAAAGTTTTTAAATTTTGAATAAAACATTTAATCTTTGTTTTAAGGGCGATCAAATTTTTTTTCGTATAAATCGATGGTGTAATAAATATATGTATATAATCTGTATACTTTTTGTATTAAAAACGCTTTTATTATACAATGAATAAATAATACCCTTTCTCTCTCGCTCTTTCTCTAACAACACAATTTAAAAACGCATTTCAAGAAAAATCAAATTAGTATATTTATCCGAACGGATACGAATTATACATTAGTTTATTACAAAAACGATACCTAATTAAATTATTGTTGAAATATGTTCAATTACAGAAAATAATTAAGATACTCGAAGAATGCAAGCGTTTTAAAATTACGTAACATACGTTCATATGCGTTCAAATAAATGCAAGCTTGTTACTTTGTACAGATTTAAAACGCTTTCCATAAATAGCTTCACAGTAAATGATCTGTTCTGTTACAAACAATGTCGCGAACATTAGTCATTTTTAAGAAGCCCCCAACGTTGAAACAATAACATTTTTATAATATCGTATTAATATGTAAGAGTAAGATATACAGAATATACCACCTCTTCTATTTGTGTAAAAAAGACTAGTAAAACTGTGTGACACTTTACAACTTTTTAATTGAATTTCAATGTAATCTTGTATAAAAAGAATGTTTCGTATAATTGGGTCTTTCAGGCTTAATCTATGTCTGTATATGTTTTTAATAGGTATTATTATCAATGAATTTCTTCCAAAAATAGAACTTACATAAAAATGGATTGGAGTTTCCAATAGGTGGTACTGTTTTGTTGTTCACAAGCTTAATGTCTTTATACAAACAATTGTTGAATGCTGTTATCACGTTAATAAATACGTGAAGTACTGCATCAACTGAACATTCAACTTCAAATGCATGTAAAATATAACTCCATTCTATTAAACTTCATAGGTACCAATACATATATACATACACATATGTATATGTACCTAAAATTATTGTGACAGAACGCGAATGATGGACGAAAACGAAAATTTTTGAACGAATAGAATACAGGTGAAATCTGTCTTAAGCCTAATGCCACTTTTAGGATTTGTTAGAAATCTTTTGTACACATATAAGAACATTATACCATAGAAGTATCCGTACTGTTTGGAGAAATTGGATATTCAAAGAAAGTCTTCTTGTGTAACACCGCTTTTGAACAAGTACATACTTTTAACTCGATCGAAAGATAACACTTTGCCTTTTATTTCAATATCGTTATCATGTAATAAAATATTCGGTTGAGTGTTCTAAAATATATTCATGAGCCACAATTTTTTTATAGTTTCTTCAGCAACGGTGTGTGCGCAATATCTTTCTGAAATTGTTTTGCGATCGATGTATCGTCAAGTGGTCAATCACTCTTGGACTTTGTTTCACTACCCTGATTATCAGACTTTGTTCCACTTTCCTGTTGTTCTGATTTTGATTCAGCTTCTTGTTGACTAACTTCATCTTCCTCGTCAGAGTAATTTGTAGGTGCTTCACCAGGTTTCAACAGTTTACCAACATAATCGTACCTTTCTAAAATAACAAATAATACATTAGAAAAGAAATTGAACTTTTAAGAAACATCTACAATACCATATCTTCAGAAATGAATAAGTTACCTTTAAATTGTTCTTCCCATTCCTTAACAGAATTCATCTCTGTGGTGTTCAAGTCACTGAGATCATCGTATTCGTCGCTTACCATTAACGAAAATTTTGCCAATCCTCTACTGGCATCGTGTCCACCAAACGCTTCATATGGACCACCTAATATAACAATATAGCATATAATAATAATAATAATAATTTCGACTGCACATATTGTTTCTATGAGTTTGCATCTAGAACAGCGGTTTTCAACTTGCAGAAAAATTTTTTTTCCACGCCTTCCTTCTTATATTTTTAATGGATATAGAAATATAGACACGTTTTAAAAACAGTTTTTATTAAAAAATTTTGGCACCTTCAAGGTTGGAAACCGCTAATTTAGACTGTACCTACACTCAAGGGATTAAGATCAGAAATTAAAATTTTAAAAAAATCAATATATATTACCAACACAGAAAAGTGCAGCAAAGTTAAATCCGAAATTTCTAAACGGTTGGATAAATAGAGTACACTAAATTTTGGGATCTGTATTTCGAAAATGATATTGTACCAAAAGCTTTGACCTTTTTGTATTTTACTTTCAATGGTTCAAACTACTTAGTTCAAAGAGTATTCTTCGACTTACGAAATGTCACACGATCCTACATAACCCCTTGGATGTGAACAAAGATATAATCAGTTCTTCAATCTATTTAGCTACCGACAGAGCTACGAGTATATATATATACTGTTCTGTCGAGTCGACGTGTTCAGTTTCTGTGAATTACTTTGTGAAGATATACATGATTGCATAAACAACTACGGAATCTAATCAGTAGTAGTGAGGCCGATTATCATGATCCCGTGGTGCTTGTAAATTTATTTCTACATTATCATTGGATTGGCCGATAAGTGGCGCGGCGTGGCGCCCGACAACGATTGCAACGTGAGCTAATTAAAAATCGGTCGGCAACTCAGTAGCAAAAAAGAAGTCGCAATTACTTGCTCAGATGCAAACGTATAAGACGAAGAAAAACTACATATATATGTATATCGGGCGAGTCCTGCGATGTAAGAAAGGAACCAACGGAAATCTTACCGGGACCATAGAAATGTCCACCACGGGTGCAATCGTAAACATTTCCGTTGACAGCGACCAATATTCGTCCGTCTGGCCCGGTGCCTCCGTACTGCTTCAATTCTTGAACGGTAAAATCGCGACGCAACTTTGGCAACGACTTCGTCGGCTGCACGGTCATCTCAGTCTTCGTCTTGCTTTTAACAATTTTGTATACCAGTAAGGTGATCACGCTGACAAGGACAAGATTTATCGGGCTCTTTATGATCTCCGCAATAAAACTCGATATAAGCTGGTGACCATCCTGGTCGATGGTAGTAGATGCGGAACCCGGCGAGTCATTCTTCTCCGCCATTTTGACCACTAGTTTACGTGCCTCGCTGGGAAACACGATGCTTTTCACGGCTCGAACAAAGTCAACCGTGTTCTCGAAACGCGATCAAAACTCCGGCAAGAATCTCGAAACGATCCCTCGAACCAGTGAAACAATACTTTCCGAGATCTACTATGAAACGACTCGCGCGCAACCTCAACCATGTACTACTGACGTACCGGCACTGGCCGCGCTGATACCCACAGCGATGCGATTATATAGGCTGTTTAAAATTCCCGGTGGCGCCGAGAAGAAGTGGCAAGTCGCAAAACAGGCGAAACGAATCGGCTAAACATCGCAGTTTCAACTTCGATATAACACTACAGATCTAGATTCCCGTGTAACGTGATCAAACACTGATTTAAAAGGATGTACATTTACTGCCACGTTTAGTATCTACTAAAGATTTAATTATTTTTCAGGTGTCTCCGATATATTCATATTCAACATACTATTTATGTACTTAACAATGGTTCTTTTTCCAGACAAAATCAAGATTGCTTGACTTATATTCACGATGTATACTTTGACCTTTGGATCACCTTGAATTAAGAAATTTCGGGTCTTCTAAGGTCACCCAAAGGTCGCGGCATAAAAGATCGTTAAATTTGCCTTGACGGTAGTTAAAAGCATCGGAGTGAATCTGATTCTATAAAAAAAAATCAAATATTCAGAAATTTCCGAAATCACAGTCTTTTCAAGCTGAATTTCAATGCGACGCGTTCGAAAAAAGCGCTGAAGACGAAATCGACTTCGAAGCACCGGTTATTTTGCAAGAAGGTATTCTCTTTTGGAGAACACTGTATGTTTTGACACACACTACTTCGCGACAGCGCTACTCACACAAATATATCTGTAATTCTTTTACGTTCTACGAGCAAAAAACTGTATAATTCGAAAACTATTGACATTTCGCATTTTTTGCATTACATCGTATAAAGTTAAATGTTTTGCATGCGATCGTTGCAGGAAGTATTAAATATTATACATGCATCGCAGATACTGAATTTTGATACTAATGTTGTCATTTATCAATTTGACGAGATGCGTGACCAAGATTTGATTATACATATTCTTAATATTCTCGGCTTAAAGTATGATGAATAAAAAATTACAAATTTAAAGATTTTCGTATAGTAATCCAGTGATAGTATTGTAGCTATTATTTTGTGTCCGCAAGAAATTGTAGTGATTTAACTAAATCAATCTAATCGAATTAATGATTTTCACAGTCGCGTGGAGACTGTTACAAATTGGATTTTACATAGTCCGTCGGTTCTTTTGCTTCTGTGGTAATAAATTCGAACGTGTCATCACTTAATTCCAATTTTTCAAAGTCATGCCATGCTGTCATTTTTTGCGTACATGTAGCGTAAGTTTGTGTGCAAGAATCTTGATAAGTTTAGTGTAGATAGAGTAGAATTATAGTTTGTCATATAGATGTCACTTTTATCTCTTATTGTTAGATAACGGTTCGTACTGCGAACCAGCACGAAATTGTGGATTCGCACAATCTAGAAGTTTTCGTAGTCCGATATTCACACGCACTTTGCGCGGCTAGAGAGAAAGTTAATTATAAAATGTATAAACGTTATATCGAGGTTACGAAACAGATCTCTTTCTCTCTCCCTCTCCCGCTCCCGCTACAAAGTACGTTATGCCAACAACATACCCGACGATAATAAATTGATTAATTCAGATGCGGTAGCAGTGGTAGAATTGAGTCAACAAATAATTGCTTCAGACTAGTTTATTGAAGACACTATCAACATATATTACACTCCTATATGCGTGCACTAGTTGACATGTACATGATCTTCAGAGTTAATTTGCTAACTGGAGTTGAGCAACGATTAACACGATTAACGATTTACGATTTACGATTATAATCGAAGTAGGCGTGTAATTATCAATTAGGTTCGTGATTAAATTTGTTGTTCAATCGTTGATTTAATCACGATTAATTTCTTTTGAATTGTAAACATTACAAATTTTAATCAATTAATGCTCAACTCCGTGTAGAGTATATGTAATAGGCTACTTGTACTTAATTGCGTTGTACTTATATTGGACGGCACCGTTTCGTAAGGCTAATTCAATACTTACAATTGTAGACACTTGTACTGAGTTACACCTACCTAGTTCATAGAAAATGCACGATATATGTACTCTCATGAAAAAGAAAACAACATATTAAACTAGAAGCGTTGCTTCGAGTTCGTTGTAATGCAAGCGATAAAGCTTACAATGAAGCTTTCTCGTCTTGAAAGTCTAGGTAGGGATGAATGTTTAAAGAGGAGGAGACCATGTTCACGTCTACCTTTTCCGAACACATCGGACATACTCCTTCGGTCTCGATTATTCTAACGCAATCAAACAAATTGATTTAGCGATTTTACGACAATCACATATATATATTATATACATATTTAAAGTCGAATATATGTACCTTAAAAATTCGCTTTTTATGGCAGGGAAATCACATTGAGGACACGTTGTGAAGTCATGTTCAACGATATGTCGTCCCTATAAATAATACCATGATTAAATACAGATGCATGCAACTTATTTGATGGATAGACTGCGGATGTTTATGCAATTTGCAAGTTTTAGTCTTTGTAGATCTGAAATAAATAAAAATCATACTAAACTCTGTCGAATTTTATATTTTACCGTTTTTTGAAAATTTTCAGGAGCCGTAAATGCATAAGGATCCGCAGTTTAGTGATGGGCTAATTGGCAAAAAGACTAACCGTAGCAATACAAAAGGGTATCGTGTTTTTGCATTTATCACAGGTGATCTCAGTCTCGAGAAGTTTACTCTTGCAATATGGACACGGAGTTAGAGGCTCTTCTTCGTCCTCGTTATCCTTCGCTCTCGGTGGTTTCCTAACGATTGCTTCAATTTTCTTACTATACTTAGCATCGATTTGATTCCTATACTCGGGACGCATTAGCATGGCAGCAAAATTGAATGCTGCGTTCCTTAGTCCTGCTCTTTGACACTCTATCACGGTAGATGTTAAGATTGGAACAATATCTAAAATAATGATTTATATTATTTTCTAGCAGCTTTCCCGTTGCAGAATATTTCATACGTTTCTACTAACGTGACGGAAACTTTGAAATGTTGTTGGCTACTCTTATCAACATACGAGCGCCGCGCATGTGGTCGCTTTTCTTTACATGTAATCTAACCAGAATGTACGAATGCAAAAGTCTTAAATTATTTTGCATCTCTAGCGGTATAGTAATCTTATTCCTTTTCAATTCTTGGTACATACTGAACAGTACATCATGCGCGTTCCTGTAATTTCCTGTTAAAAAACGTATTGTTATATTAGACTGTATACTAGATATGTGTAAATTAGAAACACACCATTAATTTGTTCTTCGTTTGCTATTATAATAGCTGTCTTTGCAGCATCCCTGTATTGTTTTCTGGCCATGTACAATCGGAACAGATATTTAGGGTCCTATCGAATTATATAAGTATGTTTAACAATTGTTACATCTGTGTACAGGAAAGATTAGAAATTATCCAACTACCTTTGGCAATCCATCTCCACCCAATAGGAAATCTATCATTTGAGTAGCCAGTTTATCATCCTTCGAAGAAGCAACCGTGTCAATAGCTAATGACAGAACCTCGTTCTCGTCTGCCATTAATTGAGCAGCTTTCAACAAATGCCGCAACGCCTTCTGGTATTCTTTTGCGTGAAAATAATACTTTCCCGCTAAGTGATTGTTCTTCTGAGACTCAAAGTGCATGGCTAAACTCTTGAAATCTTCCTTCCGCGCGTTGTCATCGTCGACCGTGTTTATCAAAATTTCTCCATACAATTCCATCTTTCCGTGTTGATTGGCCAGTTGGAAAGCCTCGTCGTGGCAATTCGATAGAATTAAGAATTTGATCGCCGAATTGTAGTCGTTCATTTTCTGGAAATATTTCGCCACCATTTTCGCGCCCTCCACGCTTTTCGTTTGTTGTACCACCTCCACGCTTCGCGCTGTAAATGTTTCAAGAATGATTTCTCGTTGGAGAACACGTCGACAATCGAATTACCTGGATTGTTCAAATGTTCCAGATTAATCCTAATGATATTCTCAAAATCTTTCGCGGTTTCGTACGCTCTGGCCGCTTCTTCGTATTTGCCCTCGGTTTCCTTCGCTTTAGCATACTGTACATTAATTTTGGCAGACGATATCTGTGGCAACAGGTGCCCGACCTTCTGCCAATTCTTCAGTTTTATATATGCGGACGCTGCTTTGTCAAAGTACTCGGCTTTCTCATACAATAGGGCGGCTTCGTTGAATTGCTACAAAAGCAGAAACATTTACATACAAGCAAAACATGTGTACACGTATACATATCGTGTGTATATATTTTGATTGTACATGTACCTTCATCGATTCGAATATTTCCGCGCATTCCTTTCGTAACTGTCTTGAACTCTCATTGTCTACAGCTATGCTCACACCCTTTCTACTATCACCGCATCGGATAGACATTCTAGCAATTCCAGCTAGACATAAATTGCGATGATGCGGATTATGAACAGTCGTAATCGATGAACTATTTGTCTCCACCAATCCGCGTTCGTAGTTCGATAATGCTTTAGGATAATTTCCCCTAGAGTAATCAAGTTTTTAATAGAATTACGTGATACGCGTACGTATTGGATAGGAAGTGCTTACGTGAATTCCAATTGTTGAGCGTATTCCCTAGCGATATAAGGAATTTCATCGGGTTTCAGCTTTTGCGCTAGGTTCAATGCTTGTTCCCATTGCATCAAATCTCTTCTTAAATATAATGCTTGCACCGGTTCCGAGGACTGCAGGAAAAACTTTTCTGCTTGATTATAGTCACCTAGCAAGATACAAGCGTGACCAGATAACAATGGCAATTCGTCTATGTTCTCCATACTTTGTAACGCCCACACCATCGAGGCGTCTTCTATGTTTCGATAAACGCGTATCGCTGCAGTTCGGAATAATTGTTCAGTACTAAATATATTTATACGAGTTATACAAACTGTAGGAACACTTACCAAAATCGACATTTAAATTTGCAATCGAGCTCTCCCCCAATTTTAGCCACGATTCTCTTTCGTTAATCTTCTCGCAAGTGTTCCATGCTTGTTCGAATCTAAAATGTTATTTTTTTATTTGATTTTATTTGATTTATCGATGGACAAAAAGCATATTTACCGTCTGCACAAAATTTGATTTTCTAGAACTTCCTTCAGCTTTGCCGGTTCTACAATATTTCCTGCGTCCTCGTGAGAAGATAACGTGATCTGAATTAATTTATTACTTATCGAACTTAACGTTAACTCGCCAGAGTACAATAATAATGGCAACGTTTCGGATGGCAGCTTCGTTGTACTTATCTTCTCGATCTTCGTACCTATTTGCGAAACGTGTTTTAACATGTCTTAAAACATTTGTTAGAATTCACGAGCTCACCTTCGATGAAATATTTGACAAATATGTACGTAATGAGAATGCTCTTGTTGTATACGGCAAATATATTGCGTTCAAAGATATTCTGATCCCATATTATTCCTTGTATAAAGTCCGGACAATCGGGAATTTGTAAAACAGACTCTTGCATAGGATTGTACATGTAAGCGTCCGATTTATTATCTATAAAACACATTTGTGTCCCATTCGCATCTAAATATATCTCCTTTATACCGTTGTTGTGCGTGTGCTCTGTGCATTGATTGAATAATTCTAGGCAAAAGTAGATTATGTGACCCATCTAAATGTACAATTAATGCAAATTAGTGTTTCTGATACACGTTTTGGTCATTATGTACTTTCACTATACATTCCCGGAAACCCATCCTACTTAGACTGCGCATTTCGATTGCAAACGATTAGACTTTATGCATGACTTTAACACACAATGCTATTCAACACTGTTCTGTTAAGTCATGTTCGTTAAGCAAGTCAAAATGACGGTATCCGGCATTCAAATGTTAAGCGACTCACATCATTGCCGTAGACTAAGAAGTCTGTGCTAAGGGCATGGCACGTTATTCTGCAATCCGAGGCATTTAAATCCGGAAACATTTTTGTGTCTTTTCCTTCCTTGGTTAGCGATGGGTTTGGCTTCACCTGTAATAGCAACGAGTTAACACTCGATCTAACAACGATTTATGGATCAAAGTTTGAATTGAATGTACTTGTTACCGAGTGTAACTGCAATTTTCCATCGAACAAAACCGAGACGTAGGTTTCATTCAATCGTATGCTCTCTATTGTTGCAAGATAGTCCCTTTCGAAGTGCGCTGTTGTATCATACGGATTTTCCGACATGTCCCAGAGCAGCGCTCTATTATTTAAACCCACTGCTACATGCATTGGGCCTATTGCCAATACTGAAGGTTCTATGATGGTATTAATCATTATGGGCACCGACTTTTCCTGTTGAGTAGTTCGAAATACATATACACGTCTATTGTCTATAGACTGTATTTTCTAACGACGATAGTGTTCGTACCTTGTCCAAAGTGTAAAGGTGTACTGCTACTTCCGTTAAACTAGTAAGCAATGCAATTTTATTTCCACAAACGCTGGATAGTTTTGGAATCTGTATCAGATAGACTAACACATTTCCAGAGTAAGTTACAGCTGCTATCATGGTTCCATCCATGGACCATTCTAACTTGCTGATTCCTGTTTCATTACTGACTGTGATTAATTTTTCAGTTTCTTCGAGATTCTGTAGATTATGTATCTTTATGATATTACTACCGCACGTCGCAATCTTTCCTATCGTTTGACTTATAGCCAAGTCGGTCAACGAATCTTTGTGGTTTTTAACTTGAAATAGCTCTTGCCCTACTTCCTTTATATGTGTCGAAATTGCAGTAAAATATCCGGTTTCGAAACCTACTAAGATGTAACCATCTCCATACCTGAAAAAGTTGATTTTAAAAAAAGATCCAGTCTTATTTATTTTAATACCATACTGCATGATCTTACCATTTGTACGTAACAATAGAGCCATAGCGTTTTTGGAAAGCTAATTCAATAGGATTCTCTGGATCCAAAATATTGTACAAGAATAAAGTGGTTTTATTAATAACAAGAGATACCTAATGAATGATAGGAAATTAATAACAACTTGCGTATGCGCCAGTAATATTTTACAAACTAATTTGAAAAAGAATCGTACTGTATTTTCACCCCCAATTCTGTGATCCATCTTCATTTCATTGAACTGAATATCAGATGGATCACCTTGGAGAGGGATTTCACGGCGTGTGTCTCCGTCGCTTGTGCTAATAGTTAAAGCTTTGTCTTCGCTGGCAAGAGCCAAAAGTCCCTCGTAAGACCAAGCACCACACGTTATACGTCTTTTATGTTTTCCCAGGATTGGTGTCCTTCTATTAATTGATAAATCAATGATTCTATTGCTCGGAAAATGTACAACAATACACTTAAGGGGGTAGACTCGTTTCCAGGATGTGGAATGTGTTTTCTCATTTCTCAATAATTCAAAGATGGGGTTTTTCAGTAGTCAAAAGCGCTAGATGAAAGATCGACGTTGGCTGCAGTCCTACTTTTCCTCAAAAGTCCTACTTTTACGTTTATGAAGGATGTAGCATTATTCATAGCTACATCCTTTATGCTTCTAAATAATGCAAATTATGCCTCGTAAACGTAAAATATGGGACTTTTGAGGGTGACCGAGGCTTACAAAAACAATCCTGGAAATGAAACTATGCCCTTAATTGTGAGAAAGGCGTACATACTTGGCATTTATATGATCGTAAAGGACTAAGTTTCCTTTTTGCGTTCCTACAGCTAATAAACAGGTTCTCTTCGCCCACATTATGCACGTCAAGTTATCTCTCACACCGGCATCTATTTGAGATTTCTTTCCAGTCGTTGCATCCCATAATACGATAGTAGAAGAATTTTGTGATATAACAGCTAACAGATCCCCATCGGAGTCCCATCCAAATCCGGTGCACAAACCAGAAATGTGAATACGTTCTTGTAGGTCGCCTTGCCTATCGAAAATAGCAACCGAGGAATCATAGCCAGTGGTTGCTAAATGAGTACTGTTACCGGGTCGCCAAGAGATGAACACTGTACCAGAACCATGAGGTTGATACAGTTGGTACAATACCTGCATTCAACAATTTTACAACTGAATGTACCATTGAATTAAAGAAGTTTATCCTCGTTTCATTTTCAATTTGAAATATGTCGACATAAAGATCGATCTCGTAATAATAATAATCTCATATATCATATATATTAAGAAGATAAAACAATAGTTGCGCTGTGAAAGTTTGAATAACACATAACCTACCTTCTCGGTCGACATACTTTTATGGATAGAAATTTTTATCGGTGCAATCGTGAAGGCTGAACACCTAATCGCATAGAAGAATGTTGCGACGGCGCATAGTTGAATTATCGATTCATTAGCCTCTATTTTTTACGCATATTACTGCGTCTGTCTTGTCTGCCATGTTGTTTATGTTTAGGCTAAATAGCCTTTGATAGCCTTTCCGATCAATTTCAAATTGTTTGACGCTTTGTTGTGATAGGTTGATCATAGATCGCACGGCTTATCGATATCGTGGCGGTAAATTTGAATTATTTCAACCGGAGGGAAAAGGCTAGTTAGTAAACGAAATAATTAGCTTATGAAAGAACTTCATCGTCTTTCATATAGTCTGTTATTATTAGACTGCGGATCTTTATGCATTTGTGGCGAACAAAAGTTTTCTCCAAATATTAAAATAGAAATTTGTATCTATTTAAAAGGCCATTGTCACGGACAATAACATATAATATTATTCTATTTGATTAAAAATTACATAAACATCCGCGCAGTCTAGTTATTATAATAACTATTAAATATATTTACTTCTGGAGACGTCGTATTTTCATTAGTAATTCTAAGAACAGGTATATAAACAGGTGTTACTTTCAAGTTTTTAAAATTATACTAACGAAAAGACTGCATTCAACGACGTCTTCAGAAGTATATAAATAATAACACTCTGTATGAAAGACGATGAAGTTCTGTCATACATAATATGTGTATCATCTGTTCATATCCAGTTCGTATCGCAACAGCGTACTCTTTCTAAATATCACAGATTCAAGATCTTTGTGATTGTAATGTAACTCTGGAACCATATATACTCAATGGTTTCACGTTTCACATAAATAGAAAAAATATTGGTTAAAAGTATCGTGTATACAAATATATTTATTTGAAAATACAAGTCTGTTGATCGAAATATTGTATATTTAGAATTAATAATAGATTTATGCGTTAATTATAGTGAGCAGACAATTACATTAAATAGTATACAAATCGTATAGGTTAGGTAACCAAAATCTATTTAAATAGTGGTTCTTGGTTTGTACTGAAATGAAATTGTATACAAAATGTTCTCTTTGATGTTCACAAAACGAGCACTTCGCTTGCAAGCACGTCAATTCGCGAGCTTCCTTGTCAATAGTAGAACTCGAATCGACAGAAAAGTAATACAACATTCTGCGAATGTAAATTATAGCGGCTTAATAAACCAGAATTATAGAGCATATAACCGGCCATTCAGTAATGCGGCCAACGAAAGCTGTTTTCTACCACCGTTAATGAATATTCCGCTTATTAAATTTCCATCGTTCTTTTATTGGTATAAACAAATCCTATTTAACCTGTACGTTCGACAGTCTCTTGACAAAACGTTTAGCCTTCAGGAGTTTTCGGCTGGAGCAAAGCATGTATGGTACTTTTACTAATTTATTATATCACCTCTGTCCCATATTATTATACACACTTCATTTCTTTATTGAATTCCACATAATTTAAAGTACTGCAGGATGTTTTTGCTATGTATATTCTAACAACACAAGTAAACCCCCATTGCAACTAAGTTTTTCTTTATTTGTACATATGTACCAATCTGTAAATAGGTCAGCCACCTAATTATTCAGTTATGTTAATTATAAACAAAGGCTAATAACAAGGAGTTTTAAATATGTGTGCCATAATGTGGAACAAAGGTAGTACATTTAATATAAAGTTAACGATCGGAGAAGGACCAATTTAAATGAGAAACGATTATCAAATGTCTATTTCATAATAAATCTATCAGGTAAAGGAAATTGTATTTGTTATAGGCGATTAAGCTAATATCGGAGGCATTAACTTTACAAAATTATGAAAACCTGCATGGTCTAGTAGACGAGATTGCAATAGAAATAGTAAAGAAGAAAGTTGATAGCTTGGCAAGTGCACAGAGGAGATTAATTGCAATAAATGATGCAAGTTTGACGTGGTATGTCAATTATGGTATGGGTGTCAAAGATGGTAGAGTTTCAGGTAATACAATTAAGCTATAAAAGTTATTGCTTTTCTAAACACATGCCGCAGAAGAATGATAGTACAGTAGACTCCCTCTTAATGTCCCTACGTCTCATGAAAATCACTGACACAGGTTTTCACTGACTCCAGATTTTACAGACAATAACTTTGGCTGACAATGATCTTAGTCGACAACAGTATTATCCAATAGCAATATCGTTTGTAAAGATGGTGCTGACATTTTATTCTTTAACTATTCTGCACTGACACTTTCACTTTTGTATAAAATATAATTATTACACTATAAAAAGTTCGATGCAGTCGGTCAACGTTATTGTCAAATGATATTAATATCAGATAATACTGTCGTCGATTAAAGTCGTTGTTGGGCAAAGTTATTGTTGGTCAAATCTGGAGTTAGTGAAATATTGGGAAAAGTGAAGACCCATTTTTCCTAAAACATACTGCAACAAAGTGGATAAGAGGGAGTCTGCTGTATCAGGTTTTAATATGTTTAATTTTATGTGAGTTTATTGTAGATTGCGATTTTATTCTCGAGATTTCGCAATTGGGCTATTACTTGCCCAGTACGCCAGGTTCGGACGAGTCCCAAAATGTAGAAAAAAGAATGTTTATAACTGAAAATGGAGTAGAAAGACTGGGTCTAATGGTGTTTAACTACACGTTTCAAAGGAATTATAAAAACGGGATAGGGGGACCATGGATAGCAACAGTAGTCAACCATTTTTCAATTACGGTATAGCAAATATTGCCGATTCTATATTTGAAAGTGCAGAATTACTCTTTCCTTTTTCTTTTTCAGTCATGACCTTCCTCTCGATTCAAGTTGATGTAGTGTTTTACTGCAATCGCAAGAGAAATGTGGAGTCAGAAATGTACGTATTTATTAAGAAATTTAAGACTTTTTATTTAACTGCATTTCTATATGATAACCACATATATATTGTTTTCTTTCTTAAAAGATACACAATAAAAACATAATTGTATGTATACTTAACAGCCTATTAATTTTAGTAAAGGAGATGTGTAATTTTGCATGTGCAATTCTGTTGCTCCAAGAGTTATTCCATGTTTCGATACAGAAACGATTAGCGGCCCCTAAAATGGTTCAACGTTATCAAAGAATACCATTACTTATGAGGATTTAAGAGAGGAGCACATATTTACCTTGTTGGTTTGAGGATTGTGAATCCAACATTCGTTCTTATTTGGATATTGATACAAATTGTTCCGTTCTATAGGGACAGAATTAAAGAAGCGTATTTGCAAATGTTGAGAGCTAGCTACTTCGATTTTGATTACATTCGAATAAGGTTCCATGATCGATATGGTAGTTTTCACACATATATTTGCTTTTTTAAAGTTAACTTGGAACGTTTGTTTACCGAAATCACTAATACTAGCCAGATAATTGTCTGCAACATTTTATTATGTAGAAATAGAAGTAATGAGAGAGATTTGTTCGTAACATAAATAGAGTTCGAATTACTGTTATAAACGGCATCGGTCAATCGAAATGGTTTTGTAATGGAGGATGAAAACATTGGGATTTGATTTCGTTCCTCGTCTTTGAAACAACTGTCGATAGCTAGAATTATAAAGATAATCATTAAATACAAAGCGCATGATATATACACCATGTACAATTGCATATCGACGTACATTTTCCTACTTCTTCAAATAATTTTGTAACTGGTATATCCTTGGTAATATATTTACTGAGATGAGTCATATATAAACCATATTTGCTGTTTAATCTTTCGTAACTAGGTCTGTGACCAGACGTTGAATACGCTTGAAGTAAATTTCGAAGATTTTTCTTACTTTTGTATTCGGTGACAGTCGGCACTTCGTTATAAATTTCAGTATTAAATTCCCTACAAATATATATTATTAAAGAAACGTCGAAACAATAAAAACAGGTTGAAACGAGGACAGATAACTTGCTTGGAAGGTAATATCTGGCACATGTCTAATATAACAATCAATAATTCCGGATCGTTTTGAAGAAATGACGCTAGTAGTTCGCTTTCGCATATAGCATCTTTCCTGAGATATACTTCCGGAGCGTCAACTGCAAGCATATAACTCTCTTGCATCTTGAAGCCATGGCCGGCAAAATAGAATAAACCTGTCGGAACCGAACAATTGTTTCATGTTGCGTTTCTTGTATTTGGAAATTTATCCGTCTTACCATAGACACCGCCGACTAAGAGTTTGCTAAATAACTGTATTGCCTTTTTCATTTGAGTTATCGTTAAATCTTTCAGACAAATCACCTCGAAACCGATTTCTTTGAGCAGCTCAGCAATATAAGCACCGTCATTCGTTGGAGTTAGAAGAGATTCTTGACTATGATAGTCTCCATTTACGATAATCAGAGCTCTTTTTCCAACTGCTTTTAATTTCGGAAGATGCGTCTGTTGAATGACGATATTGAATTATTAATATATTGAAGTATATTAAGGAATCTTGACATGCATCTATAACTATTACCATAATAAGAGCTCTATCTGTGTAAACTTCACTGACATCGTTATAAACATGACAGTAGTATTTCCCTTCATATTTGGAGCTAAAGTTTTCTATCTGAAATTATAAGTGATTGAATATGCGAGCTAATGCAGCACAAGTATAATACAGCAAAGAAATGAACATATCAGCTTCTTTACATGCAGTACGTTGGTAGTTTCTCCTTCTAATTTAGTATTATCATGGAACCATTGATATTGTGGCTCTGGATTTCCACCAGCTTTACAATATATCGTAAAATCTTCTCCCTCTTTAACTTCCAAGACTGGGTGTGGTTGTTCCTCTATTGTAACAGGTACAGAACAGATTTGCACATACACAGAGTTTGAAGTCAAAGTAGATACAAGAATTCCATCGTGTCTAATCTGGGACACTTTACATTTATATTCTCCTGCTTGGGAAACACTTTGAAACATATGGAATCAGATTTGCTATGCAGTCGAAGACTACTTAGAGTCTAAACTTTAAGAACACGAAGATGATATACCTAACAATGCCAATGTCTAGATCTGTGGAAGTGCAGTGTTGCAGTGGCATATTTTGATGGTACCACAAGTAACTCGGAGGTGGCATTCCCACTGCTTTACAAAATAATCTAAGGTGATGTCCGAATGGTATGTTTAATATATTGGTTCCTGTCTGCTCCATTGGGTGCATAGTAATTTGCAGAGGTTCTAAAGATGTATAGCATTCATTTCTAATGTTAAAAAATGTTTAAACTCTTGAAACTGTACCTGGATCAGATATAATAGATAGGACGTTATGGAGTCCGCAATCATCTAACAATATACGCAACATCTCGATAGTGCACATTTTAATATTTAATTCGAAAAGCAGTCTTTCTCCTGGGGTCTGGTGCGGTACTCTCGTTTCCTTCAAAGACTGTACACACAAGGTACTGTGGATCCAAAATTATAGAAAACATTGAAATTATTGACTATTGCTATTCGACAAAGTTTTATTGCTAAGAAATGTAAAACAACACAGGTCATTGAAATTTTTCAAAATATGACTTATGAAGTTTTACCTGTGAACTACAGAAATAATTATTACCATGAATATTGAAATTGTTCGACTACATGGTTCGCTAATGTTATCCATGCTGTATCTTTATCGAGTGCGTTAATTAAGTCTTTATATATATTCGTAGGTAAACATTCAATAGTCGCGTTTTGCTTGAACGGTGTCATTGTTAACATCGTTAAATGTTAAACGCGCATTATATTTAATTGGAAGACTACTTCTCTGCAAGTTCTCTCAAAGAATATTCTGTGGTCATAGTTTCAACTTTCCTGGTCGCGTACAAGGAAAGTATAAAATAAGCATAGTCTCCGTTAGCATGATTCAGAAATATATGTGTCAATAATATATTCTTCTCGATCGATACAGTAGATGTGTACGATCGAATAAAGTATCAATTACAATGAAATTACTTTTTTGTATGTTATAAAGCATACAGGAGTGAATATTTAATATTAAGTACATTTATGTTCTTACATTTAACATTTTGAAACATTCTCTCTAATTTTTCTTTTTCAAAAATCAGGACATGAATAGACGGGTGCAGACTGGTGCATACAGAGAGGATTCTGCTCTCTGGTTCCACCATGTTCCCGACCGAACACCTCTACATATAATACACCGTGGTTATTTACTTACGCTTGTGTAGAAATGCGACGGTAGTTTCGCCTCTAGAATACAGCATGCTTCGCGGCTGTTCGATCTATTTTACCGACCGCACGCGAAACGGCTGGGGCAAGCCATAGACTTATAGATGAACTAGAAGAGACTTCTAATTGACGAGTTGGTGGGGAGAGATTCATCCAATGAAAGTTGGGAGTGCGTAGTGAAGTGAGAGTTGACTGGATCACTGTGTCCCCACCAACTATCGGTGTGCGAGTGAGATAGCACGACCCAACGGCCGCCAGTGTAGGCTTCAGCTCGCCCATAAAACGACTCAGTCTATCTTGGTCTATCTCTATAGGTCTATGGGACAAGCAGGCGGCAAAAGCTAAGATTTCGGAACACCCCGGAAAAGTGTCGTTGGTTTTTTATTGCGGGTGCGACAGAGTGGTGGGGGTACGATGCAACCAATGGGCCCGCGAAAAGCGGCTCCTGCGCGATGCGCGTGGCGCGCTGCGCCGCATAATCTTGCGTATCAGTGATCGGCAGTGCCATCCAGAAGGCAGTGGGTTACGGGTTCTAACGTGCGGTGTGTTGTAAATTAGCGGAGCCCTTATTGGTGCGATCGGTGGGAAAAAGGTAGACGCGCGCGCGACCAGCCTGAGGCGCGCTACGGGTCGAGTGGGTGCACGTATTGAAATATTCGCGAGTGTGTCAGGGTAATCTAGTGGCCCGAGCCATCATGGCGAATCCACGAAAATTCAGTGACAAGATCGCGCTGCACAAACAGAAGGAGGCGCAGGAGAGGGCAGCGTTCGAGGCGATCATGCGAGAGGTTTCGGACGTCACAAGCAGAGTAAGGAAATCCCAGTAGGTCCTTGCCATTGAGGGGGACACGTCGTGGTATGCTGTTCTGTGCACTATCCTCTCTCTCTCGGCTCAGATGTTAAGAACGTAAACAACAACGAGTGCTCTCTTTCTCTCTCCCTCTCTCTCTCTCTCGTTCTCTATCTATCTTTTTCTCCCTCCTCGTTGCGCCGCAGTTGTCCGGCTATGTGTACATACCTATGTCTATGTGACGAACGTGTGTATACATGAGTGCGTGGCTGGTTATACACGACCACATACGTGTACTCGCTCGCGCTACCACACTGTTTCTCTCTCTCTCTCTCTTTCTTATCCGTCGTTGTCGCCTTGTACATGTGTGCGTCTACGTGTCTCTCTCGGCGCGCGATGCGTGCGAGAGGGTGCGTATATGCGTGGAAACGGTTCTACAAGCTATCGAGTGTACTCTATGCCGAACGTGTTGTGCGTTTGTCCGCTGTGGTCGTCCGTCCTGCAAGTTCCTAATAAATGCAGACGTGTGCATACATACGATCGTCGATCGCGTTCATCCTGCTGACACGTTCGAGAATCGACCGCAACGGCGCGATACATTTTCCCTGCACACGAATCGCCTCGATACCTCGATCGAATTCGTACGACGACGTGGCTTCTGCGATCGAAAAACAGTTTCGCTGTACGATACCGAATGATTCCAAATGATAGCAAACGATGCCCACGGGGCGTTCGTGTTTTTCTAGCAGCCGCGACATACTTCACCGTCGCGATCGATCCAGTTGAACTGTTGCTCGTCGAAAATGTGCGCGTATCCGTTCGATTCTTCTCGACCAGTTATGCCCCTATCGTTCACCGGCCCTCGTGGTATTTTCACTGACTGCCACCGTCGGCCAGGTTGGGTTACCACGGATGTACATAGTACACGTATGTACATATGTACGCGTACCACGAAACGCGCTGCTACGAAAATGTTTAAATTGCGTATTTCGAGATCACGTGTCTTCGTTTCCATTCGGGTACCGAGTCCGTTCTAAACGGATTTAGTCGCGCGAGAAAGGAACAGGTTGCCGCGACTTTTACGCATTTCCTTACACGCCGCGCCACTGCGTCGGATCGCTCGATGGGCCCGTTAGCCGATTGGTTATTAGGCGACTCTTATATGGCAACGGATTTAAGAAACTTTAGGATCAAGTCAACGGTAAATGTACCGCGTGTCCCAGTTTTCCTGTCACGATCGTAAACCGGCTGGTCCTATGCGAAACATAAGCGAAACACGTCGAGTCAAATCTCTCCATACGAACACGCGCTAGTAGATCCAACTAGCCACGATCAGACCGCGTCACGAGCACGGTCGAATTAGAATTTTGATGCCGGATTGCAGTCGACACGAGTTTGAATTTTTGGCGCAAAGTACGAACAAGTTTCCTCGTTGTATTTTAGACACGTTTTGCTTTCAAGTTTATACGGTATTCGGTCATTTTAATTTTTGGCGGGAAATACGAAATCGCCGTGGGAACACGATTACGCTAATTAGAGAAGATTTGTGATATCGGATACTCGAAGCGATTGGCTCGCCTAATTTAAAAAAATTAAAAACGAGGGAAATTGCCCGAGAAGCAAGCATGAGTCAAGGTAGCGTAATACGAGTTCTGGCCCGACATAAATTTCATCCGTTTCACATATCGCTACATCAGGAATTCATCAGGTTTTTTCTGCGCGTGACCTTGAACGACCTTGAGTAATTATGGTCACCGAATTCGTAATGAAAGAAACTATCATTGTAGATGTTCAAAAAAAGGGTGGTTCCATTTTAAAAAATGAAGGCGACCTTGATATCTTTAAAAAACATGGAATAAAAGCAACAATTTTTTGGTGTCGCATGAGCCCCATTTTACCATTCAAGTATTACTCAAGACATTTAATGTATCTTTGAAAACAACAAAGATGTGTTTGAGTTGATAACGTTAGTTAGGTGACTCACCCTGTATATGTGCGCATAAATGAATTCCATATAATGTTGAAACAACAAGCACTATCTATTGGTTTATTTTTGACAATATCGTAAAGATTACGTTGAATTAATTTAGTTTAAAATAATGTGATGTGTGTAGTCAACAGATTTTTATGCAAAATAAAATTTGTTTTCCTGTATCACAACAAACTGGAGTGAAATAGGAAATTATGCAGGTGTATCTTTAAATTCTTCTAATGGTTATGCTGTTTTAAATTACACCAATTCATTTTCGTTATAAATGGATAAAATCCGCTGTCTAGTGATGTGAAATAACTGACACGCTCATTTTTTTTAAACTCACTAAAACCACATTATTTGTACGCCAATATTTACTTTCTTTTTCCTTTTGGAACAGTCTCTTGATTTTCGCGGATCATTTAAGGGGTTAGATCTCTCACCGTTTAATTGTTTTCCCATTCATTGTATCAAGCGGTCCGGCATGTCGAACCGGCACGGTACGTGTGTTTGCTCACCGAATCGGTCCGAATTCAATCGCGTTTCTATTTTCACGGCAGCGTGACCTAACCCAGACCTATCGCCACGACCGATGTAGCCGGCCGCTATTTTCGAAACCCGTTTGCGAATTAAAATGTAGCTTTCGTTTCGTCAATTGTTAATGTAGCCGGTACGAAAAAGTTCTTCCGGTGTTTACCTTTCGGTAGGCGCGTCGCCGTCCCCGGAAGCCCACGTGGACGACGCCACGTGTCTTTAAAGGCCGCACGCGAGACCGGGGGCAAACTCGAGTTACGAAACCTTATCAGAGCACACCTTCTGTGCTACGCCGGGCCTCCGACCATTTTGTCAGGTCTTCGGGACGCTTAACCCCTTGCATCACGATTTTCTTTACATTTGTTTCATATTATCTAACTAACTAACTATCTCTTGAAATTCCTTCAGGAGACTGTCACAGTAAGTTCGACAAGGACCTTAGCACTCGAGTGGTGACTCTGAGGCGCAACTAAACATTGCTGTACCATTATTCAAAATAGTGTTTACATTATTAAATATGTTGGTATCTATTCAATTACTAAACGTTTAAGTGTTGTACGAGTTATTATATCGATTTTTCGTACCCACGAAATTTAAAAAATCATAAAGAATGGAAATATTCTAGGTTGAACAAAAAAAAAATTTAACTTTCGAGCTCAAATAACTCCGAGTGCAATGGGTTAATGGGATATTCTCCTTCCCAGGATTGCAAGCTACTTGCAAATAACCGAATAATGCAAATTCCGCCTCGAAAACGTAAAAGTAGGATTTTTGAGGAAGACAGCGGTCTAGACTGATCTTTTATCTAGATCATCTATGCATTATCTTTGCATTATCGAGAAATAAGGAGGCGCATCCCGCACCCTTGCAATTCTCGAAAGGAGAAAAGTGTGTTGCGATTTCTGTTGCGCTTGAGCCCAGAATTGGACCCAAAAGAGGGACGCGAGGCTCGTGCATTGAGCGCCCTCTTTGTCGCGTCGCGTCGCTTCGATTATTACGTCGCGGGAATCGCGTGGAATTGCCGCATTTTTCGCGCCGACGCCGATAACTGTGTCGCGATTACGTAACGGCGGCGTGTTCTGTTGAACGCGGAAGCTGCGATACACACACGTTGTAACTTCGTACTCATTGTTCGATCGTGGCCGCGTTATCGCGGCGCGTGTGCGTGATCGCGCGAGCACCACCTTCGTTCGCGTCGAATTCCTCACGGCCCGGCCCGGCTCGGTTCGGCTCGGGTCAGCTCGGCCCGATCGCTCGCTTTATTTTTCTTCCGTGGCCCCCAGCGGCTCGCACCGAATTATCCGATGAGCAGCGGCTCGATTCGCTAAAAGATTAACACTGCCGCGCAGTCATCACAAATTCGAATGTTTCTTCTTACTCTGTACCAGAGTTCCGAATCTCCGGAATAAAATACGGAAGACTTGAAGCGTCGATTCCGCTTAGTTTCGGAGGTACAAAGTCGATCTTTGAACGACACTCTCGAAACCGTGTACGCGACGTGTCGATCTGTATCGACGCGACGGCAATCAAAATTTGCAGATATCTTTGCCGCGGGATTTGCAATCGATTCAGGGAAAAAATGTACACTGTTAAGACGGGATCCTCCTCTTAACTTTTACGAATGCTTCTATTAATTTGCAACTAGGGATGGCGTGATTCGTTCGCGATCACACTGATTCGTGATCAAAACCGTTGAACGATGAACCTGACAAAATTGCGAGTTACATCGCATTGTTATCAAATTTATTAGACTTTTAAGACGTTTTCCAAACTGTTACTTGCGTTTTTTATAATCGTTACGTAATACATTGGTATTCTGTAAAACTTTACTATACGTAGCATAGATATACATACGTACACATAAAAGAAATTGTCTGCACTTTCATACTATTTAGACAAATATTACCATTTCGAAATCGAGAGGAGGAATTAATTTTGTTTTTCTTTAAATACTGCAATAAGGGACGGAAAAGATAATCGAATATTTTTTATTCGTATCATGAAATGGAGTAAATTTACGTTATGTATAGAAAAGGTAACTGGATTTTTTTACGTTATATGCAGACATTTTCATGTAAGCTAATCGATGTATATATAAACAGGAACTAATTCAATCGAGATGAAGAATTAGGATGACAGTGAGCGAATTCACTCTAGATTAAAAAATCTCGATCACGACGTGAGTGAAGTTCAAATCACTATCACTATTTGTAACGTGTTCAAATAAATACAAAACCTCAACTCGATCGGACATTTAGTTTCTTTGTCATTTCCGAAATTGACCCGCCCTGCCTCATTCCGTAACGGAGCATGCGACCTCAGAGGAGGCCTCGAACGTTCTGGAAAAATGATACGATTCCCTTAAAATTATTCGATTTGGCCAGCGAGATTTTTCCCTGCGGCGGACACGGTGTAATCCCCGCGTCTAAAAAGGTTCTAATTAATTCTTTGAGCGCGCGTCAGCCGCTTTTAAAATGAAAGTCTCATTACGAATCGGAATACGCGACGGCTCACCGTAGCGTACTCCGTGGAATTTTTTATTTCCCACATTGTACAGGAAATATCGGCTATCTGTGCAACGCATAATTCTCCGTCCCGATACACTCCGTTACATAAAAGAGTGTATAAACAATTTCTTCGCGCGGCGTTTCGTTGGACGGAGTATTTGTGCAGTCGGGAAAACATGCACTTGCAACGTTAATCGTTTTACGTGATCCAGGTGTGTCCATTGTTTTTCCACAAGAAAAATAACGTTTCCCGTCGCGTATTTTCTTTGTTTTATCGTTGTCGCGATGGACGGTAATACGAAAATCGTGGCAAAGAAAATATACTCGGGCTGGACATTTTTATTTAATAATTGGACTGCGGATTTTATGCATTTCTCACAAAAATTAATAGACGACATTCAAAACAGCGTGGATATTCCAAGGTTGTAATGCAGACAATTTTTATTTTGCATAATGGGAACTCGGAATCGTACACATAAATGAATAGACAAGTCAGTGTAGAACCATTTAATGAACTCGTTCAGGAATTGGCAAAGGCGTGGACCACAGCCGAGAAATATTTCAGAACATCGTTGTATCTTCTTTTACTTATGACGTAGTTTGTAATGTAGAAAATTTATATTTTTATTTATTAATGATATCCAGATCTGGGAACCCGGGATCGTAAATATGTATAAATGAATAGACAAGTCAGTGTAGAACCATTTAATGAACTCGTTTAGGAATTGGAAAATGCGTGGATCACAGCCGAGAAATATTCCATAACATCGTTGTATTATCTTTTACTTATTGAGTAGTTTGTAATGCAGACAATTTTTATTTTGCATAAAAATTCGCAGTCCATTAATGATATCCAGATCTGGGAACTCGGAATCGTACACATAAAGGAATAGACAAGTCAGTGTAGACCATTTAATGAACTCGTTTAGGAATTGGAAAAGCGTGGATCACAGCCGTGAAATATTTCAGAACATCGTTGTATTATCGTATACTTGTTAAAGCAGTCCATTAATGATATCCAGATCTGAGAACCCGGGATCACACATATAAATGAATAGACAAGTCAGTGTAGAACCATTTAATGAACTCGTTCAGGAATTGGCAAAGGCGTGGATCACAGCCGAGAAATACTTGAACCGGCGAATGTTTGCATTTCGAAATTGCAAAACTGCGGCTGCCAGCCGGAGAGTCACGAATTCCGTCGAATGTTCTGCATACATACATTGTGCCGGGTGATTTTCGCACGCGCGTTGCACGGAACCGTCGCGTCGGGAAGCTGATATACCCGTGGACTGCGAGGCGATCGAGTCGCGTGTTCTCCGTTTTGAGATAGCAGGGTCGAAAATTTTGTGTATCCTATCCGTCCGGAGATTCCCGTATCTTTGCACTCTTATTGCCGAAAGAAAACATCTCTTTTGTTCGCTTATCTTCGTCAGAGCCGGCCATTTCTGACTTCTCGGCGATAACGACAAACGTAAACGCAAATCTTTCAGACGTTCGCGTAATCCGAGAATTCCGCTCGCGTACATTCTCATTAAAATGAAAGTGCAAACTTTATGAGAAACTTTCTTACAAAGTACATAGCATCAAAGTATATATATATATAACCTTTCTGATATCACTGATAAAGACTGTGTCGAGAGAATTCTTTCGTTTCCAGAAATAGATACATTTCTGCCTCGTGCTCTTTGATTGAAACGCAGACCCGACGCTTCCTTCGACATTCCTGACCAGTGGTTTTTCGATACGAGCACGAACACATCTCCGAAATAATCGATATCTGCTGATACCTGTAATCGAAACTATTTGTCCGATAAATGAATTTCTTTTCTTTCTGTCGCGGCACGCGCCGGCCACGTGGGGACGCGGCTTAACGCGGCTCGAGCACGATCTATGATCCGAACCGGGATTTTTTAATCGAACGGACAAACTGCAGGCTTCTGAATCACTGCACCGTTAACGGCCTCGATAACGATTACGGATGCGGCGATTAATCACTCGAATCGACCGATGCGTAACACGCTAGCGCGCGCACGTTCGTCCCTCCAATGGAAACGAGAGAGGAGTCGAAAACAGTAGGAGTAGCGAAGTCACGAGCGACTCACGGGGATCATCGTCCGAGCGTCGATTCTGCTGAAACTTACCATATTTATCATTTTTCAAACGTTAATAATATATCTGGTAAATTGTTGTGTTCGATTTGTGTTTTTCTTTGTAAAGACACAAGTCATCGATCTCTGAGACATGTCATCGTTGGTTGGAAGGTGCTCAAAGATGATAAATATAAAATACTCCTTATTTTAGCACTCGAATGGCGACTCACAAGGGAAGGACGCCAAGTGTCCGACTTCGATTTTGATAATCTTTTGTGAGACGATGGTATATGGGTCCCTAATGATGTCTGCAAAATACTAGGGCGCAGTTACTCAATAGTTTTAAAGATATAAACAATGGAACTTCGAAAACTTGAGCTGCAAATCATGGTATATCAACAAGGTACGAAAGCTCAATTGTTTATATCTGTGAAACTATCGAGTAACTACAGTGGTCGAAATTTCTATAAAGTCATCTTGTTTTTCATAGATATTTAAAAAATATCACCATTTTTGTTGATTTATCGTATCTGGTCTTGTGCCTTGTAGACACTCGGATAGAGGGACTGCGTACTCTGCACCCCTATGTTTACTATTTACGTTTTTTTAAAATTTTTTCTGTGTAGTACAGAACACAAGTGCGAAGTTTCTATAAAGTCACTTAGTGTTTCTCTGTATTCTGAGCAGAGAATTACGGAAAACTGCAAATATTCTAAAAGTATTAGTTTCAGAACTCACAGAAATCCTGTTTGTTATAATTTGATTCACGTGTATGAGAATGCCGAGAGGAAAAGTACTAACAAGTGAAGAAAAAGCATCAATCAATGCTTATAAAGATATAGGCTGCTCTAATCGCGCAAGTGCTAAGAAAACTAATCGGTCGTATACTGTGATTAATAATTATATCAATTTACGTGAAAATTACGGAAAAAATCATTTTAAAGGTGGTAATAAAATATTGTCAAAGAGACGACATTCATTATTAATGAGATCTGCGGCTACGGAAAGGAAAACTGCAGCACAATTTCGAGCTGAATTGGAGCTCCAAGTAACAATAAGACGTGTGCAACAACTTTTAAACTCTTCTGGACAAAAACGCAAGGTAAACCAGGCTTTAAAGAAGTACATAAACCGACCCGTATTGATTTCGCACGGGCACAAAACACAGTGACTTTATAGAAATTTCGACCACTGTACACCTAATATTTTTCAGACATCATTAGGGACCCATATACCGTCGTCTCACAAAAATTTATCAAAATCGAAGTCGGATACTTGTGGTCCTTCCCTTGTCAGTCACCACTAGAAATTGCTGTACCATTATTCAAAATATTGTTTACATTATTAAATATGTTGGTATCTAATCGATTATTAAATATTCAATGTTTTATGTTTTTATAACATTAATTATTGTACGAGGTGTTATATCAATTTCGTATTCACAAAGAAAAGATATTCTAGGACGCAAGAAATGTTTTTTAGTTTGTATGGAATGCTTGAAAGCACGGTGAAATGCATAATGTGACGGAACAATTTTTGCAATTCTTTAGTTTTTGCAAACTACACATTCTACTGTTGGACGAGATCTTTTTCTGCGGGTTCTATTTTTGGATATTAGATCATCTACATCTTTTATAATTGTGCACAATATGGAGTATTTTATATTTATCATTTACCTTCCGCCAACGATAAAATGTCTTAAAAATAAAACACTTCATATCAATAATCAAGATACACGAGATATACACATACGTTCATTAGCATCGTTTCTTCCACATCGTGGAAACGAGACATCTCGTCCATTAATTTCCACAATTCCAATAATTGTATAATATAAAACCATTGTGAAACAGTTTAGCGTTAAGAGATTGCGAGAGAACCTATCCTCGAGCAGGGATTTCGCTCGTGAACGTCTCGAATCCGAGGATATACGGGTGATTGGACTTTCCAGAGGTAGTTTCATCCCTAAGCCCGGGCGAATAATTTCGGCTAAACCGCGAACGCGAAGTTTCATCGGAACCGGGCGATGTTCCTTGTTAGTTTAAACGTCGCTGGGCGGGACGTAAAGATGTGAACCCATGCAGCGTTCGCCGCGGCGAATCGAAACACTCCGCGAGATTAAAAAATATGGAGAAACACAATTTCTCGGAGCGTGTTCGGGTGAAATGGGACAACGACCGGTGCACGGAACGCGGAGCGTGGCGCGTGCGCGGAACAGAAACGGCGACGCAGTACGCAAAAATCCGCTTTCCCCATTTAACCGAACCAAAACCAAAGGCCACGGTGTTACAAGCTAGCTTGCAATTTGATCAACCGATTTGTTCGACCGAGTGAGTCTCCTTCGAATCGCAAACGATCGACCGATTCGATTCGGACGTTCGATCAGGTCGAGGATTTCTAGGTCGACTCCCCAATTTGGAAAACGACAACGTTGAACGGGCCAGCTCGTAAGACCGATATCGTGGCTTGGAACCGGCGGACAGGTTGTATCCGAGCGGGAAAAACCGGGTACATACATACTTTCACCGTAGAAGTGATGCAATTCGCGAGACACGCAGACCGTTCTGTGTTTATCGCGCAGCGCGTGCCGTTCTGGTTGGCAACCGGAATTGTTAAGGACTCCAGGTGGCGCACAATGATCGCAAATCCTTTCGACCGAACAGAAATTCGTATGTTTTGAATGCTCGCAGTCGGTCGTCAACCGAGGGAAAACTACGTTAACCGTTTGCACTGCGAGACTTCTTTTAGATTATCCTTGTCACACTTTAGATAAAAAATATTAGACGTTGGGTAGAATTACTCTATTTAGGATGATTAACGACAAGGCTCTATTTATTCAAAGAAATATATCGAATCAATTTCCATGGAAGCAACTTGATAATTTCAAGATGAAAAATACATAACTGGTCATTCGGCCGGCATTGTTAAATTAGCAATTTGATTGGTACGAAAACTGTAGATCTTGCAAGTACCACTTCCCAGAAAGAAGCCCATTCGAGTGCAAAGGGGTAACCCTCGCGGATGAGCAATTACAACAGAGAGTTTACAATTTGAAAGAAGTGGCAAACGTGCTAGGACTCCGCGTCTCGTACACGTGCCGATTTACTTTCGTCTCAATGTTCTCTGGCAAAATTGTCCGAAGAAACTTTCGGCTGAAAGTTTCCCGGCTCGTGCCGTTTAAAGCTGCCTTCAAGAAACTTTTCGGTATCTTCGACATCTTATACGGCGATAAAAGGTGCACACTTTCGCCGGACACCCTGTAGAACGCGACACAACGGTAATTCCACGCGACTCGTAATCGATACACGGTAGAAGCAGCACTGTAGACGGAAACGCGTTCGTCCTCCGGTACTCGCAGATTTCGGACAGCGATAGAAATTTTTATAAATTTTGCACGATCTTCCTCGATCTCCGAGGCCAATGTACTATCCTCCGGGACCCTTTCACGAGTCCCGTTACATTCCTCGAAAAATTTGTCTACGAGTCTCCGAAATTTTTGTGGTCGACCGCGACCGGATCGATCGGGCGCTGGAATCCCGCCGTGGAACGAATTCGGTGATGAGGACACGGGACAGAAAGAGACAGAGAGAGAGAGAGAGAGAAACCGAGTGTGCATGAGAGAGTCAGAGCGAGGGAGAGAGAACAAGTTACAGAGAGTCGGAGAAAGAGAGAGAGAGAAGGAGAAAAGGATGGAGATAAGAACCTGTTTATCGAATCGTTGTTGAGGAGGAATGCCGAGGTTGCGGTAGAAAACGCAACCCGTGCATGGGACATCCTCGAGAACGATCGTGAGCCGAGGAGCCGAAGAAACAACGTCGTACCCCATCATCCCCCATCCCCTAATCGAACGTTCACGTTCCGCGCATTCACGCGGATTCACGCGGAAACCCGGCGCTCCGAAGCGCAACCAATTGTTCGAGCTTCTGAATATTATTGATTTCCGAGTGGAAGTTCGCCGAGCGCTTCCCGTGAATCCCCGGAGCAATTAGAACGGTTGTTCGAGGAAATGGAAACTTTCTTGCAGATCGTGTTCTATTATCGTGACCTGCGTACGGTGTCCCGTACAGGTCGGCTGATCGATCGCGGGACGGCTAATCGTTTCCCCGTGTACGCAGAGAAACGGTCTCGCCGTGCGCGATTGTTCGAACGCTTCGAAATTTACTTTTCGCTTTTTGAACGGTCGCGTTGGCTCAGCGAGACTCTGCAATCCGTATTCTTAACCCCTTGCCTTGTAACATCCGAATCAAACATGTACGGTTGCGACAAAAATTGGGACGTTGAATGCAAAACTGCACTAACATCGTACCGTTTCCAGCTGTTTCCTGTTACCGATAATAATAATCATCCATTCTAGAAGCTTGCACGTATCGTCGTAAACTGAATCACAGCGCAAGGGGTTAATGATATATTATATGCTTATATCGATCGTAATTATTGTTAATATTGAATATCTAATGCTTTCGGCGCAAACTGTAGTAATTTGCAAGATTGCTCTGTAAAAGTAACAATTGGTCGAACCTTTGCGCCGAGAGCACTAGATATTCAATATTGTTAATGATATATCTTTGTCAAACGGAAATTGGCAATGTCGAAGGTGGCAGTGAATAATTTGATGAAATTTTGTCGAGCAAGAGGAGCAACTCCGTAGGTTCAGGAGTTCTAGGATTGAACTGTTATTTTTCGGTACCGATTCAAGCCCGACCGATAACTATTGCTTTCTTGACGGTCTTGGTCGGTTCGTCCCCCGCGCCACTGTGTGCGCGGATCAAAAAATAAGAGAGAGCGAGAGAGAGAGAAAACGAATGTGTGTATGTGTGTGTGTGTGTGAGAGAGAGAGAAATGACTCGAGCGTTATCGCGCGTACACAGGGCGCGAGGACGAGAGGTTGCCGTGGATCGTCAAAGCGATATACGGATCGTTTGACGATCTAGGTGCATGTGTGCAAGGGGGAAGCGGCGATCTACGGCAGCATGAACGGTATGAACGATGGACCTGCTTAGGTCGCCTCGGCGAGCAGTTCGGTGGGCGCCAGCCCCACGGGATCATCCGGGGTTCTGGAGACCCCGCTGTCCGTGCAGAGTGCCGGCGCCAGCCCACCGCAGTCCAGCGGGAAACACCTGCACATTAACCTGGTGAATCAGTTCAGGCCGGGCGGCTCTCTGCCGAACGTAAACAACAACGCGAATTGCGGGAACGACGCGAAAGAGCACGCATCGACGCACACCGCCGCTCTACACTCGATCGACCTTAAGGTATAACTTGCCCATCTAACACCGAGTCTAGTTCGCTGTGTCTAGTAGCTGTTCTATAGTATATCCTTTCGTCTTCTTTTGTTGCGCACCTTTTGCTCTCCCTCTGCGCACACAACCCCATCAACACACCCACACATTGTCTCGCCGCTCCCTTTTCACCAGTGGCCAGCGGCAGGGGACATCTTCCTACGTATCACTTTATCGTCTCCTCTTCGCATTCACATACCGAACGATCGTTAGTTCGTTCTTTCAACCCTTGGCACTCGGTTGGAGACTCAGAGTCACATTTACATTATTAAAAATATGTTGCTATCTAATCAATAGACTGCGATAGAATTTTTCGAAAGTGGAATAAAATAGAATTCTATTTCCGGTGATAGCAGCCTTTTTGCAGATCTGAAGTAAATAAAAATTGTATGAATTTCTGTCGAATTTTATATTCTACGCTTCTGTGAACATTTTCAGAAGCCATAAACTACTAAACATTTATGTATAAGGTATTTTATCAATTTCAGATCCATGAAAAGATCAAAATCATGTAAAATGGAATTATTCGAAGCTGGAATAAGTGTTTAATTTTTAAATTAAAACAGCTCCGAGTGCAAAGGGTTAAACATATTTCATCTAGACTAAGTTGTTCATCGCACTCGATTAAACAGCCTTCAATTCGAAGTAATCACTGGAACCCGGCCAAGCGTTAACCTACCACTGCCGGCCGAATGATCGGTTTTATATTTTCCATCTCGCAATTAATGAAATTATGTGTGGAAATTGATTCGATATATTCCTTTATCGAAGCAGATTGCGCTTTGTAATTTTCTTCGGCTAAAACGTTTTAATCGCTTTCAGTAAATTTCGTATTAATCCGTGGTCCCTATAGTTCTTTGAAAAACTTGTTCATGTTCCTGTGAGAACGTTGCGAAATCTCCGAGGATGTCCATTACGTATTTCTTCCTCGAAGAATCCTCGTTCTCAGTTTCGTACATGTTTCCAGGGAAACTCTCCCGCCAGCAGAGTGTTCAGATGATTTTAATCTTCCATTACCGCGCAGCGTTTCTATCACTGCGAAGCAAACTCGATTTTCCTCCGCCGATCCAGTAAAGTAAGACATTGAACGAGCGAAGCGAATAGTTGCGCTTCTGAAGTTCGCTCAAGAGTTCATTTCGTCGAGCCAGTGTTCTCCTGGTGCACTTGGCAGTCGGTGTTCAATCGAACAGTTGACACGTGGTCATCGTTCCGCGGATTTTACGGTTGACCTGGCATTCGTCGCGGTAAAAAGTGTCATAAAGTCTAACGAAGCCTCTGTTTTATGTGTAATCTACCGCAACTGCTAACAGAGTAGACGGTGTTTTTGTTTCGATTCCGGTTGCGGTAAATGAATTCATTAGCGTCTATGTTTCCACGATCTAATGATCACCGAATAATTTACATAGGTATCGGAATAGACGTAAACCGCGTAAGAGCTGTGTAACTTTCGATCGATCGATTTGAAAAATTGTTGAATGCTCTTCAAAGTTCACCACTCTTTTCTCTATTTTCATCATCATTCGTTTGCATAAATCGATCTCCCTCTCTCTCTCTCTCTCTTTCGATTAATTTAAGCAATCTCGCGTCGGAACCTTCTATCCGAGAAACGATTTTGCCCGGCGAACTAATTACTCGAACAAGTACATTAAATCCCGAACGGCAAACTCTGATTTAATCGGTGGGTATGTATAGTTCGAGCAACTTCTTCGGAAATCATTGGTCCGGAAGTAACGCAGCTGTAAGCAAGCAACGCTCCGCAGGGATTTCTTTGATCAAAGAACGTTTACCGCAAACGCATTAACGACTTAACCGGCAGCCCGATCGTAATTGCTTTGATAAAATTGATGAAGTTAACGATAAAGTGTCGCTTCGTTTGAACTTTTCCATTGAAGACCGTAGTTTCGCGTGCGCGCACCAATCCCCGACACCTATACCGGGTGGTCTTGTTCGCGGTACGAGAGAGAGAGAGAGAGAGTGAGAGAGAGAGGGGAAAAAAAGTTGATCGATCGCTTGTCGAGAGAGATAAGCGCGGAGATTCGTTTCCCGGGAACTCGACTTCGAGAATCGATCTTGTAGGCGAGCGTTCGCGGCGCCTAATCAACAGAAGCGTCAGCCGAGAGTGCTGTTAAAGCAATATACGCGCACGATGAACATTTGAATTCGATTTCAATATTAATTTTCCGCCGCGATAATACTCGTTAAAAAAGAAAAGAGATTCTTGAAAGGGCAACGAAATGCTATCGCTCGAGTTTCCCTTATTTCAGTTTCGATTATTAACCTTTCGTTAGACCCAGTTGCGTGTGATAACAAAGTATCGAGGATTGTTCTCCTTCCTGTCACATTTCCAGTCGGATCTCATGCTTCCAGTTCACGCGTTAACCTACATCCATCCCTACATCGCTCCGCGATCGAAGCTCATTATTAAATCTGTAAAATTGAAAAATCCGACCTGCTAAGCTGAATTCAAGATTGACATAATTAAAATAGTAATGTTTCATCGAGCAGTTATTTTCTGCTACGTCGTTCGATTTATCGATCGAAGAACAACACCGAGTAGGAAGTATTCGATGACAAGAGCTATCATTTAGGACTGTTTGCTTCCCGGAGTTGACGCTTCTTCGAAGATTCTCGGTCGGAATCGTTGCAGCAACGTGCACGGGGGAAGCACACGTCGAGCCGCATGAAAGATACATTAGCTTCCAGAAATATCGGTGCAACGGAATCAAGCATCGCTGCTGAATTAATTGATCCACGCCGATCTGTATGTAACTCGATCCCACCGCTGGCCACCACCATCGCGACTCCCCGTCGACTTCTACCGGCTACATGTGTGTACCAGGATAGTGCAGCTCCTTCAGAAATCCTTGTGCTCGATCATCGAACGATCCCCTCACAGTTCATAGCCCGAACAAAGTTCTCTCCCCGAAAAATTCACCCCTTTCTCTTCACGAGAGCTACAAAGACTTTCAGCAAATTTTCTTTGAATTATTTAAATATCGTGCTTACAGTGACGGGCGAAATTTCACGGCCGAGTACACTCTTTCCACTTTATATTCTCGATGTTTATCGTTTATTTTTATTCGATATTACAGTTAACATTCTTTCGGGTATTTCCACGGTCTATTTCCACCGTCTGCAGATCCTTTTGTGCCGCTCGAATAATCAGTTTCTGTCCTCCCTGTTTTCCTTCGGACTTCGTTTCGCTGGTTTTTCGGGGAAAGATACTCTCGGTAGCCGACATGATGGAGCTTCACGACTCACGGTGGAAGCCCTAAATCGGTGATATTAAAATCCCGGCGGTGCTGATCGGAGCGGTCAATTACGGGGGATATTATGGGGGACCTCTACTTGTTGCGGGTTCGCGTTCGAAGCGTGAGTCATGACTGGAGCAACGTACGGGCCACCGATCGCGTGCCTCCTTTCATTAAAACCGACTATTTCCAGTGGTCGTGTAAAAATAGACGTTTCAAGATTTTTCTCCGTGCACGGGACGCGCCGCTTCTTCCGATTTCTCTGTCTCGCGATCGAGATCTACCGTTCACCGCTGGCCACGTTCACGGAACTCGCGGAACACGATCGATATCCAGCAGAGTAGACCCTCTGAACCCATTGTTATCTTTCTGCTCGCGTGCTCTTCTTTTTCTACTCTTCCACCGTGTCCTTTTCTGCGTTGCCTTTCTTTCTCCACTCTTTCGTCTTGCTCCTTATTCTGAAATCGCTCTTCCATTCTTCGTACATTTCTTCGTCTCTCTCTCTCTCTTTCTCTCTGTCTTCGTTCATATACCCGGTGTACGAACTGATTCGTTGCTCTTCTTGAATTTGTAGTTCATTTTTCATTAAACACATCTGTACTGTCGGAAATAATTATCAGTATACTGTGCGGATCTTTATG
This sequence comes from Lasioglossum oenotherae, assembly GCA_028455765.1. NCBI lineage: Eukaryota > Metazoa > Arthropoda > Insecta > Hymenoptera > Halictidae > Lasioglossum > Lasioglossum oenotherae. Next base: position 2,534,315 of record CM052283.1, on the reverse strand, counting down.
CAGTTATAGATCAAAATTGAGTAGATGAAATTCAGAATTGTTGGAAAATTTAAAAAATCGAAGATGTCAATATATTAGGACGTTGAATAAGTTCTCGCTGTTTCTTCAAAGATGGTAGTAGCAGTACCCCGTTCGTGGAATTTCGAATGGTAACACACATGCAAGGCAGTAGTGTATCTAACCTTAAATTTCAGTGTATGGTAGTTCACTTTAGTGTAAACAAAGTAATTTTTTCTTAGTTCTGAAAATGTCTACTTTTGTGCCGAATAAAGTGTATTCGCGGGGAATTTTATTGCACTACTTTATTCAAAAGAAATCTGCAGCTGAAGCACATAGAATTCTTGTTGAGACTTATGGTGACAATGCTCTGTCGGATACGATATGCAGAGACTGGTTTCGACGCTTCAAAAATAATGAATTTGAACTTGAGGATAAAGAACGTTCTGGCGCACCGAAAAAATTTGAAGACGAAAAGTTGGAGGAATTACTCGAATATACTATACTATATATATTATACTTTGAATGAAATGTTTTTGTTGCTTATAATTTAAATAAATCTTTTATTTTGTAAAAGAAACAGCGAGAACTTATTCAAGGTCCTAATATGATTTCTCCTCCAATTTCTCCAACTTCGTTTCTGTTCCTAGCAATCGATGCAGACAACTTTTGACGAGGACCACGGACTAATTTGTACACCTAATAAATTCGTTTGTATTCGAACTCGAATACCTTGCTCCCTAAATTCGAACTCTTCCATCATTTCACCTGTGTGCACTCCTTAATTATCCACTCTCTTCCATCGCTAGACAAATAGGAAGTCATTTTCGCCACCCATTTTGAAACATTGATACGATTGAAGACGGTAGACGTACTATTCCGAACTCGTTAGAACAATTCAAGAAACACTGAAACGATTATCCTGACCCTTGCAATCAACGAAGAAACCTTGCTTATCGCCGATCCTGTACGATCTCCTCCTTTCCGCAACCGATCACCCGCCGCAATCACTCCGCTTCAGCCAAAAACAGCGATCAACGAACTTCTCTCGGAGCCACCGAAGTCCCAGAGCACACTCCGTTTTCTTTTCTGCGATGTTTCTGCACGATCATGCATGACACAAATGTCCTAATTGAAGTCGCACACGACGAGAATCGAGCGAAGCACATTCCACGGTCTCGTTCCGAGTCGACGACTTCTGATCGGCACGATTTCATCGTTGCGCGACGTTCAATTAGGGCAACAGCCCCCGACACGTTTGCGTATGAGTAGGTAGTTTCTCTAGCGTTTACCGAAAAGAAGTCGGACGGAATCGTTTGGTCGAAGATTCGTATCGCCTCTGGCATCTTCGGGACACGACCAACCGGTTTGATTGAATTTCAACGAGCTGCGAGTTCGGATCGAAGTCCGATCGGCTCGCACATTGTTTCGACCTGTGTCAAGCTGACGACGCAGCAGGTCGCGCCGATGATTCGTCGCCCAAAGCGGATTTCCCCGACCGAGTAAAACAGACACATTGTATAGCGAATTGTCTTATGGTATTGCGTAAGAGCAGGCGTCGCTGTCCGGGCCCGGTGATTAGAAAATTATTCCAAACGGCTAAGGATACCACTTAGGCTTCCTCGTAGAGCGTGTCCGCGTGTCATTCCCGCGAGACGGTACGGGGGGAACCGGCCCGAAACTCTTGTAAACATGTAATCTGGGCCGGCCGTGCCGGGATAACTCGCGAATTAGATTGTCACGGAAAATTCTGCCCACGATCGGCTGTTCGCTAATCGAACCGGATTTACGTAACGCGGTTGTTAGCCGTGCCGCCAAATTGTCCTCGATGCACCCTCGCACGCTTCTCGGAACATTCTTGTAAATTCTGGTTAATTCATTATCATTATCAGAGGGACTGGTAAATTAGGCCAGATTCTGGAAATTGTTTCGGTCTGCAAATATTAGTTGAACAGAAAAGCTTGTTTGAACCGTAATATATTTAATTAGATCTTTGACGCGGTAGTTGGTGACGTGTGTCTCGTCCATTTGACTCACAAAATACACGTGCCATATAGGTACTCGGATACTCCTTTACCCGCCCACAGATAAGAAAATGCGTAGAACTGTGACAAGTATAGTTTTACTAAAAAAATGAACTTCCCAGGGTTTGCAGCAAGGTCTCCGGAGCTATTGAATAAATTTGATTGTTCAGGCGCGGATTAGCGAGCGCATCAAGTAACGACGCAGTTGCAGAGCGACAAGAACATTTAGCAGAATCTAAAACGTTCAGCCGAGCAGCGTGCGAGGAGCATTAATTGAATAGAAATGAAGACAGAGATTCGAGTCTTTAATTTCATCGTCTCTATTTGGTTTCTGTTTCGTTCGATATATTTTTGTCTTTCGATAGTCAGATTTACAGTTCGATACTGGGCTTGAATGATTTATCCTAGGTGAACTACAGTACCTGTACAGAACGAATTGTACAAATAATTGGGTTTGCTTCGCGTGCGCTGATTTCGTTGCCGTAGGTAGTCGGCGGTAGATCCTTCCGATTGGTTTCTGGTTCCTCGATTCTCCGTATCACGATTCGACTGCCTCCTCTTGGTGGTCCAGTGGAACGATTTAGACGATGAACCACAGCTGCAACGAAACCACGCGTTTTTCTTACAGTTCTCTCCCACGTCTTTTGCGAACCTTCTTTCTTTCGACCGTTCTAGAACGGTCTGCACGCTTTCCCTGCACAGTTTCGTTTGCGACTGCTTCTATATGCGACCGTGTAGTTGTTAGTTTGCGACCGAGTGCATGCTAACTGTTAGATCTCTCATTCGAGATGCACCGACGCGACGGCCATACGTTCGCAACGCGAGCTCGACAAGTTTTTTGCGACCGTCGATGCATCTCGAGACTTTTGCCGAATCAGCGAATCAAAAATCGTGTTACAAGAAACATTTGCACGAAACACGACCAGAGACAAGATCTATTTCGCATAAATATTCGCAGTCTAATATAATGATCGTTGCCACGAACTTTCAAGAGACTCGACGTCCGATTCAACACCACGATCACGTGGCTCTGCAGGCTCATTTAATAGCCAATAAACCACTGACAGTTAGCGGTACGCATCGATAAGGAACGATGTTAATTGTGTGTCGAAAAAGCGACATTAATTTCTCTCGGGATTAACTTTTAATTACTCGCATATGGTACTTCGGATCTCGTAACTTTAAAATCAGTGTGTCAAGCATAAACAAAGGTGTCGACTACGCTAGCAAATATTTATTTTGCATTCATGTAGTTGTTGCATCGAATAAAAATGTATTTATGTTAGAGTCTCGTCAAGTGCCATGTAACCAGTTATGCACACTAGCAAATATTTATTTTGCATTAATCTAGTTGTATCGAATAAAAATCTGTTCATGTTGGAGTCTGATAGAGTTACGTATACATAGCCAGTTAAAAAGTTATTCGACATCTTTCAATCTAATTAATAAGTTGATGAATGTGAGAAGACTCACCTCTGGTACAGCTTGATAGACGCACACAGCAATACTGTGCATCTTCTCGCAGTTATCGGCGCCAACTGAAAAACCCGGTTCACATTAGAACGGAAACGAAACGAATTCTTCCTGTTCGCCTGCTTAACTCTTTTCGATTCTATGCCCAGCTAAACTCGACATTAACTTTCGCGACAATTTTACTAATTTACAGTGTGGTTATCGGCAATCCCGCAACTTCGTGTTATGCAATGTCTAGACAGCGGGTCTTTAAGGTCGTCGTTCACTAGAACGCCCCGCCGCCTGCCCGGCACCGCTCAACCGCTTCGAGTTGACGTCGCGCTGCTGCGTTTTGCCGCACAGTGGTCTAAAACGCGAAGTTTAGTGACATTTTGCCCAAAAACCAACTGTATCATATAGATATCTGTTGAGTGTTTATTGATTTCTAAATATCCATCAACCTCGAAAATGAAAATATTAATAACATTTAATAAAAACCATTACTGTAACAAACAGTTAAAGTTGGAAGTTTTGAAGATAGCCTTTCTCATGGAAAAAATTGCTTTTCTTCTTTAAGGTGCCCTGACGACCCTATTTAATATTTTCCTTCCAATTTCTTTTTAAATTAAAGGTTTATCTTTAAGCTGTAAATTACCATTTGTCAATTGAAAATTAGTATTTGTAATGCATTAAAAATGTTACGCTAAACGTAATGAAGAAAATTTGCAAAATTATCAAGACTTCGCATGGAATATTTTTTGAGTCATAAGAGGTCGTAGAATTTGACAAAATGGAATATTTGCAGCATACTTTCCTCTATGTAATCATGCAAGAATCATTTCCTAGCTCGTCCTATATCAAAAGTTATTATTGTTTAAAGCCGTCCGTGCGGCTGTGCGTATTGGTTCTCGCATCCATCGCCGGGACTCCGTGACGACTAAGAAACACTTTAGACTCTAAACACTTCAAATCTTTATGCTATGCTACAATTTTTTGAGCGTTATATTCTATGTTTTTTCCTGTTTATTTAAATTTTGTTTATGCATTAGTTCAGTATTACCATAGTTTAGTGCAGTTTATATTAATATACAAGGAGAATTAAGTATAATTCTCCGAACATTGTATACGTTTTAAACGATCATCTTATACGATCGTTTCTACCACCAATATTTTCCGAAAAAAATGCTATCGATGAATTTGTTTGCCCGATCGACAGTTTCACGCCTACTCCAAACTTATATTGTTGTCATTTATTAAGAATGGAGGCGTTCCGTACAAATCTGAATTTATTATATTTATTATTGTTTACATTTCACTTTGTGCTTTATACAGGTATCATAGATTGTGAATTTATAAGGATCAGATAAATTTTCTCCGGAGGATTTGTAAAATCATGAAACAAATTTTATTCAAATAGCGATTTCTCAAAAATGTAGAAGAATAATATATCGACTAAGCTGAATGTATTCCGTTTCAAAAAAATTTGCTAAAAGTTGTTAAATTTGTAGATATGTTTAAAAAATAGTAAAAAAGCTACTAAATAAGCGGAAAGTATACCACATTATACATTATTAAAAAAGATTATATATCCTACACCCCAAATTTCACGTCGATATCTTTAATAGCTTAGAAGTTGTACCAAAATGTCACCAAATTTTGCGTTTTAGACCACTGTGCGCCGCGCCGGCATGTAGCAAATTTCAGGTATATTTCAGTTTGGCATATCGATAATAGCCGCAAGCGATTGCGAGAACGAACAGCGGGCGTTCAGACCGTTTACCTCAACGTACGAAAATTCAAAGTAACTAAATATGTAGATCTAGAACGTTCGATCGAGATTCTACAGAATCTTGTTCTGTAACGAACAATTAAACATCTTTTATGATAACAGCAAAATATTTGTTTGAAGTTGAAAAATGTGTTTTTTCTTAAAAATCATGTTTCTTTCAAAAACTGTCCGTGTAGGGGAGAAATTAAGGGCAGATTGTGCTGTAATTTACTACAGGATGTGAAAAGAAACAACAGTAGTTTTGAATTTAAGACGACGCTTTCCCAGCTCGCTAAATTTGTCACTGACTGACTGACAGATCATCAAAACCTTTTGGGTACTTCCCATTGACCTACAAGCTTGAAATTTGGTACATAGGTCCACCATAACGAACACTCAACGGAATAATTATCAAAGTTTGAAATTTTACACCTTAAAGGGGTCGTATTTAAAAAAAAAACATTACAAAATAGGTTATACATGGAGAAAATGAAATAAGCCGCTTTTCCCATAAGGAACCGTGTAAATTCCGGAAAGAATCATCTGCTCTCTTCAAACGTCCGTATAACGCCATTCGAGGTAGTGGCAAAAAGCTCAAACTGGTAGATTACGATAAGGCAGAAAATGACACTAAAATTATAACAAAAAAGATCTAGGTAAAGTTGGGTTCTAATTCTTCGGCAGAGTGTTAATACTCAATATTAACTTAAATAATATTATTAATATTCCGGTGATAGAGCAGACTTTTATCTTGAGAAACCCTTTGAAGTTCCAACGTCGACGTTTCTTTCGAACCAGAAAGCAAAATATATCTTCGCCCGACATGAATTGGCGCCAGTGGCGCTCACCACTAGATTTGGTCATTTAAACTACATAGAAGAAATCAAAAACAGCGGAGGCGCGCTGTGCCGAGTAGGTGGCGGGGCGTTCTAGTGAGCGACGACCTTTATGCATTTCTGGTAAATGTGTAAATCTTCTCCTTCTTTCATTCGATTTCCGTGAAAATAAAGATCCGCAGTTTAGCAGTGACAATTGCAGTAATTCGTAGCTAGCAAAGCTGCATATGGGGCTAAGATTAGATGCAATCACGTTGAAGCAGGTTCCGGAATAAAGGGGAGAAAGCAGTCCGGACCGGAAACGGTTAAAATCGGTGGAAGTTTGCGTAGTCGTAGGAAAATGGACAGAGCGCGTACCTCCAGGGCTGCATTTCGACATAACTTGTTCCGCCACGTCCTGTAGGTTTTCCGGCAGTAATCCCATCAACATGTCCGCCTCCAAGTTAGCCTCGTCGTCGACCTAAACCGGACGGCTCGTTTGTGAATCGATCGGTGCGAATAGAATCGTTCGTTCGAAGATAAAATGTGATCTTACCAAGCTGAATGCCTCCAGTAGACAGTACATGTAACACGTGATTGCCTGATCATTCGGTATGTTTCCTTTCGCCACCTCTTGGATCTGCTCTGCAACCCGAGGCCACAGATATCATTAGTACACAATTTTACGCATTTTAATTACAGTAAAGTCGCGATCTGGTTCCCATAGCCTGTTCCGAGCAGAGACAGAGATCGTGTAGGGAAACTATTGTTTTATGACTGCGTCGACCGCGCCGTAAGTATTGGCTTGGCAAGAAAGTAATTTCGGTATTCTAAGGTGAAATGAAAAAGCCAATTTCTTTATTCAACCAATGAACTTCAACGAATCAAATATTTTCCATTTTGTTCGATTTAAGTTTATTGTTTGTATACAAAAATTAGGTTTTTTATTACACCGTAAAATACCGAAATTACTTGGTTGCCAACCCAATACAAAGGATGCCGAACGCAGAGAAAAGACAGCATGTAAACACGGACTGCGCGGCAGCTCGAGCTTCTTGGCCCCTCGCGGGGATGCCCCCCAGTGGAAGGGGTAGGCGAAGGGACAGTGATCGTGGAGATCCGACTTTACTGTATTCTATTTTACACGAGTCGACAGCTTGTGGAGGGACAGTAACCATTTTCCACGCGTGTCAGAGCTTCGGTTCTTAGAAATCGTGGCGCTAACCTTCCGTTGTGCCGTGTTCTTCCATGCACCGCTGCTTGTCATCCTGCACCATGTCGATGACTTCCGGCGGCACCCAGTCCGGCTAAGAGTAGAATCAAAATAATAACCGGTTGCTCGAGAATCATTGCCCTGGGCGAACAAGCGCGTTCACGTTCGCCATCTCCTTGACTTTACTCTCGGGGGCGAAACCAGCTATTTTCAGAGCTCGATTCCAACTATTCTACATTTTTCTTTCGCGATCAAACCGTCGCGTCGCGCGGCTTCCATTATCTTATCATCCCCACGTCGATTAGGGCAATCGATCTCTCTCTCGTAGCCTGCGCTGAGCTTTTCGAACCCACGGTGGAAACGTTCTACTCGAAATAGGGGATGGAAACGAAGTATAATGTATCGTTCGGGGGTCGGTAGTTGGCGGAGCTTGCGATTCGCTCGAAATATGAAAGACGATCTCGGGGGATGAATAATAATCGTGTTAGGGATGGGTGTACCTCCTTCAAGGATTGCAAATAGAATGCTTCGAACATTTCAATTTGACAGGCTCAAATTGGACGCTCGAAAATGTTCCAAAAATTTTTGCTGTGCTCTAAATGTCCGAAAAAGTGACGTCCAAGGGTTGAACGGGAAGATTCCATGATTTACGATCCACAGGCCCATCGATCGGTCAATTTGATCGAAGTGGAAGACAGTCAGCTTGTCCTACTCGAAATAGGGGTTGGAAACGAAGTATAATGTATCGTTCGGGGGTCGGTAGTTGGCGGAGCTTGCGATTCGCTCGAAATATGAAAGACGATCTCGGGGGATGAATAATAATCGTGTTAGGGATGAGTGCACCTCCTTTACACCTCATTTATACGATCGAAAATATTTCAGCAACTCTTCCAACACTTTTTGCTGTGTTCTAAGTGTCTGAAAAATTCTATCGAACTCGAAGGTTCCCAGTGTGGATCGGGAAAGTAACGTCCAAGGGATAAACGGGAAGTTTCCAGAATTTGCGATCACACAGGCCCGTTGATAGGTCAATTTGATCGAAGGGGAAGCCAGTCAGCTTGACATTTGGGCTCGTAATGAAAGAAACGAAAAACGAGCGACCGATCCCGCTAGTCTAGGCTAGTGTCTGCGTTTCCGGGTGCAGTTTACGTAACGGCGCGCTCCCCGCGTGCCCATTTGAATTTCGATCGATACTCCGGCTCGCGTTCTATCGCGGCCCGTGGCCGGGTAAACATCGGCAAGGAACTACGGTAAAAGGGACACGAGAGAAAGAGAGAGAAAGAGAGAGAGAGAGGTGGAGAAAGGAAGGCGAACGAACCGGAAGAACAGCGGCGTGCCGATGCAACTGCACCCGCTCGACTTGACACGCTCCAATTAGGGGTTCCCCTCTAATCTCGAATCCACTTGCCCCCGGTTATCGATCGGCCACGCCGGTCTCTCGCACCGGGCATTCGTCTCGTTATTTCCGGGCGAGCACGCGGCTCGATATTGTCACGGACGAATCCGTCGGGCGCGGACCGTTTCGTATTCCGATACGTTAATTAGGAACACGCGACGATTAGAAATCGTGTTCGATTAAAAAACTGCGTGGCCGATCAGAAATTACTTTCGCTATTTTTTTCCTCATTAATGCTTCAAATACTTTTATAAATTTTTCGAAAGCTTCGAATGACTAAAATCGCTCATTTTTTAATTCTACACAAGAAGTAGATGCATCGAACAATTTCCCTTTAATGCATCCTTGCAGTCTCAATGAATTCTTATTTGAAATTTTGAAAGGCGAAGCAGCGCTAAACAATAAACGTGATGTGAAAACGTATCGTAGCAGGCACTTGGATTAACGTCTCTGAAAGTAATCGATCGGAGCTATCGGAAAACCAAGAAAGTTCGTGCTGCTTCTAGGTTTCGTCATTACTAAACTGTACGCGCACACGCCGCGCCGTATCAATTAAAAGCGAGCTCGGGTATGCTCGAGCGAAAAGCTGATTTACCGGAGAACCGAACTAACGACTGCGGTGAAAATAAACACTGGTGGAAATAAAAGAAAAAGTCCTGTTTCCAATCAGAATATCTTTTGTCGCGAACTATGAAGTAAAAATAACATTTCCGAATGTACAGCTGTTCTTTCATTTTACATATCCGTACTTAAAGTCCACGAAAGAAAAAGCATTCAATTTGAAGGCGACTGTGTTTCCGAATGCGGTATCGTTGTATCATTGATCTCTATCGATTCGAACGGCACGAACTTCGTTGGTTACCTAATGATGCGTTTAGACTAAACGAGCGAACGTTCGCTCGCTCCGGCAAAAATTCGTGCTCGTAACATTAGGTGAACGGTAACGAACCACATTCGCGGCGAATGATGAATCTAGCTATACTACTTGCGAAATGTGGATTGGGAAAATAATTGCAAAACGCTTGCAGCCTCGAGAGTTCGCTCGTAGACGCGTTACACGCTGCCGCAGGGAACGATCTATTTCAGAATGATTGCCATTGAATATCAATTAATCAATTAACTAGATTACAGCGTAAGGTGAACACTTCGCTATCAAGTAATTAAGAATTGAGCCTTTACACTCGAGGCTTCTTTGACTTTCGAATTGAGAAATTTTATCGAACACGAAATATTTATTCGTTGAGTGGGGTCACGAATAAAATTGTGGGTTCGATCCCTCCATAGGGGTTGTTGCAGGGGTTCTATGGGCCTCGGAGGCGTTGCAATGCTCGAGGCTACTTTGTCGTTCGAATTCATAAATTTGATCAAATACGAAATATTTATTCCTCGAGTGTGGCCCTGAATAAAATTATGTGTTCGATCTTCCCACCCATAGAGAGGTTGTTGCGGGTTCTATGGGGTTTGGCAAGCTTACCGCGGCACGAACGAGGGCGGCCTGCAGGCACACGAGGCCGAAGAACAGCAGACCGTGTTTGGTAGCCATCTCGGGTCTTTCGTTTCTGTTTCGGAGCGCGCGTCTCTCTTTTCCGACTGGCGTCTAACACTTTTCGCGAGCACAGTATGCAACGGAGTCGCGTCTCCCGTCGTTTTTATAATGGTTCGGGCGACACCACTCCGCGTAGGATGTGGGCGTGCGGTGTAACAGAGGGTTAGTTGCAGTTTTGTTGCAGTCGTATCATTCTTCGCTCGTTGATTGAAGACCACCGCCTCCGCTTCGCTATTTATCGGCCGGCTAATTTTCAACTGCATAACGGAAGTGCGCTTTGGATTACGTACGCGATTACCCATCGACCGCGACCTTGTCCATTTCCTGTGTCCTGTGTTCTGCACATTCCCTATACTCGGAAACCTTGGCTAATCGGACACCGAACCCTCGACGGTACATTGCTCGCCTTTCCTCCCACGCGACACCTTCTTTCCTCGAAATCGGATCGATCCTTTCAGACACCCGATCCTCGGCAACGCGTGGGACGAAACTTTCCCGGTAACCGTTTCCGATATCCACGGAAAAATACACGGATAACTTTGGTTTAAACTGTCGGGAACAAAATTGTTTTCGCGTTCTACTATCACCTCGGAAGAGCGCACTCGGCTGAAAACCCGTTTCACGTGGCCGAAATTATTGTTAGCGCTAGTTCGAGGTTTAACAGTAACCGTTTACGTAGCCAACCGAAATGTAAAGATTGTTTAAAAGCTTCTGTATGTAACACGTTTGCAGAAATTCTCATTTTAAGACTATGAAAAAATATATTAGAAATTTTGTGATATTTTTAGAGGGACATTAACAAATTGTTGAAAGAAATGCTGTAAATTCAGTAAAACCGAGCACGAAAATGACAAGATCGAGCCCTTATTCTTACTTATTCTACCAGTCCAGGCGTTGTCCCTTTATCTACTAGGTTTTACGGAGAGTCGCAGTGATCGTTACCGAACGTTCCTACTTATCCCAGAAGTCGAGAGATTTTCGCTTTATTCCCGAACGGAGACATTGTTTCTCCGCATTCTCGGCTAAGCACTCGAGCGTGGATTCGCCCGATTGCGCCGCAAGTTCGAAGACACTGTCCGAGCCGGTCTTCGTTAACTTCTTCCCGGATAGCGCTCTCCCGGGCCGATCGTTCGAGAAAATTTCTTTTCTCGGGAACACCCCTGGGGGAAGCAGTAGGAAAGTGTCGTTTCCCGGGTCGAAAGTTGAGTTGAACTCGGCCGGTCGACAGTTTCCCAAGATCGTTCGTGTTCCACGCTGGGAGACGTCATTGTAGACCGGATCGTTTCAGCTAGAGTATAAAACGCGTATAAAATTCGATCGTTAATAACCGTTGAGAAATTCACGACTAGTATAAGTGATTGAACGGCGTACAGTATATTACAGCTGCCGGTTCCCACGGCTTCCGAAAAGAAAAAGATAAACATCGGTGCGCTCGGTACTCTTCGTTATTGTCCCGAAACGAGTGAGCTGGCATATCTGTTGTGACTACGGAAATTACAGTGTTTGTCTCGCCTCCTTTAATCACTCGTTGCCAGGCTGGAGCCAACATTTTTTTCATTAAAATGTAAAGCCGTTCGTTAGAACTTCCGAACGAGCGTGCGCCAATTTGCGATGCCCGGTCGTTATCGACTGTTCGATTATCCGTATCACAACAATAATTTTCGAGTTAGAAGGCTGATTACGTAATCGCGCGCGCATTAACAGCACGCAGACAGTGGGGAGCGAGCGCCGCAAGAAAACACTTTGTAATTGCGAAACCAGATTGTCTAAGATTCGAAGCTCTCTATCGCGTGTTACGTACTCGCGGTGATTTCTACAATTAGTTGTCGATCGAAACGGATTCAACTGAAAAAAATTCCGTAAAATGTCTAATCGCTGCGCTGCTGATCTTTGCGCAATATAAAAATGTTCCGCATTGATTACGGGAAGCAGGAATAACATAAAAATTGATTTCGTTTCATAACGACTTTGTTACTGTTTTATATTTCATCCGACTAACTTCTTCATAAATGCATAAAGATCCGCGGTCTACTAATCACTATGAATAATTCTGTATCTCATTTTGGGCGTGTATACGACGTTAAGAAGATTGCATAAAAGACGTGGAAAATTTCAACGATCGAGGAAAATTGCTTAGAGGTCGAACGCAGAGTTTAACATAGAATCCGAAGTTTTCCTGGTCTGTCGACCGTTGGGTTATCATTTCTACGTTCTCGGGAACTCGTTAGGGACGCGTGATTTTTTACGAACGATGATCGATCGCGAGCGCGCTATAGAAGCCCACGATATGTATATCACTTATTCAGTGAACTTGCAAGGTTCGTCGGCGAGCGAGCGTAAGTCGACGCAGAAGTTTTCGAGCGGAACGAGCGTATCGACGCGAGAACTCGCGCGGAATCACTACTGTTAAACGCTCCCCGGCGAAACAAAAATATATTCAGCCTTTCACGAACTTGATTCCCAAACGATCCCCGGATGAATTTCTCGAAATAATTTCCCGGGAGAAAGGCGGGATTTCGAGAAATAAATGTTAAGGGCCCAAAGTAAAGCAACTGTTCATTTGCACGGAGTTTTCCTGGTTGTTACTCGGAAACGAGAAGTCGAATCACGGTCTTCCCGGGTTGCATGTTTCGCTTACACAACGATCGAAGTGTTTGCAACGATATTGTCGTTTTGTCCGGCACCCGAGAAGCCGTCTGTTTTCAACTTTAACGAAATTATACGTAACGAAGCCCGTGCATCACACCGCGCACGCCCTCGATGCAGCAACGTGAGCGGCCCCGGTGAATCCTGTGCACACTCGATAATTTCGTTTTTCGTTTTTCTGCAGTCTACATCGTGGGGGAAAACAGGAAAAATCGCACGAGTCATGGAGCATGTGTTATCGAACGTTTAGGGAATCGATTAATTTGGCCTGGTCGCTCAAAGGGCTGCCGAGCGTCCACTTTTTCCCTCGTCTAATTAAATTTCCTGTGAGAATGATCAGAACCTGTTCCGGAAGAAAAAGGAAAGTTGTGTCTATTGATTAAATATCTAGGTAAACATCTTCCGCATCAGTTGCACGAAGTCGAAAGCAAATAATAATAAATCCATCGATAGGTTCAATAAAATTATTAACAGCTGTCTAATATTTAGACTGTGGATCTCTATGAAAAATAAAAATATTCTACATTGATTGTGAGAAGCATGAATAAAATAAAAATTGATTTCATCCCTTAACGTATTCTTGAATTTTTCTAATCTATTACTCCATAGATGCATAAAGATCCGCAGTCTACTAATCATTTAGCAAGGGGTAGAATGGGAATTTGCCTTGTGAAATGCAGAGGGACGATAGGTCTCGGTGATACGATTTCACGCGACCAATCGATTGGTTTAGCGTGATCTCGCTGCACCCGGCCGCCGCGCCGGTTTGTTCTTAATTAAACGCGCAGCTCGAGGTAGACAGCGTGGCGAGGACAAAGGTGGCCATTACTCTTTCCACGGAATCGCTTACCCCCTGTGTTCGGGTCAATACTACCCCATCAGGGATACTCAACTTCGTATCCTCTATTTTCAATCAGTTCCCTATCAACAGCCTGGGGATTTTCAAAACGCGACGTTGCGTAGCTTTCACACTTCAAGCAGGAGAAATTCTTAAAGTCGAACACTTCATTGGAATGAAATTTCTCGAACACCGAGAGCAACCAAGAGAGAGAGAGAGAGAGAGAGAGAGTTAGATAGAAACTCTCGCTAACTGACGAAGTAAATATTTCAGAAAAAAAACGGATAACCAGCTTACGATAGCTGGGAAAGATTTGGACCGAGGGGCCTCCAGTTCGACACAATTTCCGGGCGTAAGGAGGGCTCGCAATCTGAAGCACATCATCCTGTATCTGGCTCTCGATAGCGGAGGGTGATTGGTTCGATGATCGTGACGGTGTAAGAGGCGTCGTTGCGCCGGTGATGGGCCCAGGGGTGGTTTGCGGGGTTGCGAGTGATGGAGAAGAGGCAGCGGAAGGAGAAGGAGAAAGAGAGGGAACAGGAAGAGGAGGAGGAGGAGGGTGAGCTGCTCTCGAACCCGGGCGCATCGGTCTCGAAGCCAAGGTCGGGTTTCGATCGCGCGAAGAAAACGCAGCCCAGCAGCGATATATCGGGGTCAAGAGACCACTCGGTTTCTTAGGGCTCGCGCTCGATTCTAGGACGGTGCGAACGGCCGGGCCGAGTGCACAGAGTGCAGAGACTGCAGAGAGTGCAGAGAGTGCAGAGGCGCGGGTAGCGGTTGCCGGGTAGAGAGGGTAGCTCGATTACACCCGAATGTACGTCGAACCTTCCTCCTTTCGCCGGAATCGATCGAATTTCGCCGGATTTCTGCTGGCCGCGCACGTGCAGTAGCCCACCTGCGGCGCGCGCCCGAGTTTACGTTGCCGTGCAAACTCGGCTTAACCTCTTGGACCCGCACGAGTGCTGCGCGAACATTGATACCGTTGCTCCAGATACAAACTTCCCTCTCCGCTCCCTCCACTCTTCTCTCTCTCTCTCTCTCTCTCTCTCTCACCATCTTTTTCTCCTTTCTCTCTCGCTCGTGTTCCCACCGAATAACCGTTCCATTTCACCGGGGAGAATTTCATCGGGAAACACATTCCATTTGTTGCTGGCCGTAACACGGTCCCATTCTTGCGCAGGATGACACGCTCCTCCTGGGAGAGCAGCCGAAAGCATCACCGTAACAGCGTTCTCGCGTTCTCTGATTTTCCACGTCCGATTGATAAATGAATACTCGCCGGTGTAACGCTAATTTTCTACATTGCCGTGTTAATTACAAGAACAATCGAGTGTCGTCGGTGTTTCTGTGTTTATTAGCAGAATCAGTAGCAGCATTTTAAAGCGATAGACGGAACAGAAATTTTTAAAAATATATATAGCAGTTTTCCCGGACCCTCGTAAAACAGAAACCCAGCCGGAAAGGGTAATCTGAAACCCATCGGCGAGTCGACTGGTGAAATTAATACAAAACTGTTGAGAGTGCAGGTGTAGCTGACATATTAATGGTCAGAGATATCGATGCGGGGGGAGACAATTTAGGGGACGAATCGGTTTCTGGATATGAAGCGGATATCGATCACTAGCCGACGCGCGAAACGACGCGACGGGAACGGGAAGAAAGGAAAAGCAATTTCCTTTGCGGGTCCGCATGCACCGAGCTGTCATAAGCTCGCTTGTTTTCGAGTAATTAACATATTCATTTTACCCGACGTGACGATGACACGATGAGCACTCCGCACGCGCGCGGGGTAATAAGAATTTCGATGCAA
The DNA here is from genome assembly GCA_028455765.1 of Lasioglossum oenotherae. Classification (NCBI taxonomy): domain Eukaryota; kingdom Metazoa; phylum Arthropoda; class Insecta; order Hymenoptera; family Halictidae; genus Lasioglossum; species Lasioglossum oenotherae. The sequence goes on along the minus strand of CM052283.1, from coordinate 2,518,810 downwards.
TCGGGTGCTGCGAAGATGCATCTTTAATATCTCTGGAAATTATTCTATTGATAGGCGCTGCTGATCAAAGTGCAATGAGTACGTTCGAGCGTATTCCAGTGCAGCCGAGTGCGTCTTAAAATTGCACTATTAAAGCGGCATTTGTACGCGGGGAACCTGTTGGGCATTAAAATGGCGTGCAATTAGTTGAGCCAGGTTAAGAACGTATAATCTTCCGGTCTTTTTATTTCAGGAAAAATAATCAATCTCAGACCATTCAGTAGCTTTGTTCGCTCAATTAATGTGAGTCTTAAGAACGCAGTCTGGGTGCATCGATTACCGCGCGCGAAAGTGCATCTCGTGATCCAAGGACAAACGCTCGAGCGTAGCGGAACGGCGCGTCGCGGCGGCACGGGAAGAAATGCATCGCGATGCAACGCAGGACACCGCGTAGAGTGGTGCATCGATTGTTCGAGCCCCGGTATACGAACCGTTTAATCGAGAGGCATAAATTAACGCGGCAAATTAGCTGTTTAGCATGAAACTGTACGTCGAGTTAGTTGACCGGCTAATGGACACGGGGTATTGTTTCCGCGGTGTCCTAATAATAATACACCGTTGTTCAACTAACCGAAATGTCACGTACACGCGTCAAACCGTCGCGCCGGTTTACATGCACCGTTCATGCGAACCGTCGCGTACTCTTTTCATCCACTGATATGCTTTGCTTTATTGTGACAGCTGCACAAAGCCTTGTTTCGCTCCTGGGACGCGATTAATATTGTTCATTGTAAGGAAAACAGCAGAGACATAGTAATCTGACCGACATTTTTTAACTTCATGAATGGACTGCGGTTCTTTATGCAGAATAAAAATTGTCCGACTCAATTGCACGAAAGAGAAGTTGCATAAATATGCATTTCCTCTTTAACCCTCATTTCTATACTGTTCTGTTATTTCTAGGAAAATTTTCCCGGAACTTCGTGACTTTTATTTTTTTTTTAATGCGGGACAGGTAACCGAGAAACCTAAGACGTACATGTAAATCATCAATTTGAATGTAAAAACCTCGAAAAATCACTGTTTACCGAGTGGCAGTAAATCATTTTAGCAAGTTGAAAGTAATACATCATTCTGCTGTCTTTATGGTTCTAATGCTTCAGTCTACACGTTGTCATTGTTCAGTCTTTTCCACACCGTTCCTTCCGTTCTTTCAATATGTACGTAATATTCAGTAGGTGTGGTTAGATTTCCGTATCAGAACGTGGCGACAATGTTCTTGCGATTTTCTTGAGTAAAAAGCACTTTCGAGGAAACGAGAATTTGGTTGGAAACAGTTCCTCTGGAGAAGCATCGAAGAAACGAGGATGCGAGTGAGGGTAAAAGGGCCCGAAAGAAGGGCAGGCGGGTTAAAGAGACGAACTGCAACAGGGAGAGAGAGAGAGAGAGGAAACTTCGTTCGGGCTGGGGCTCGCGCGACCTGCAGGGGCAAAGAACAAAACAAACGGGAACACGTGCTCCGACCAGTGTGCAGTGTGCACTCGTGTACGGAGTATTGATCGCGTTCTGCAGGTACTCGTTTGCCCGTTTCGTTAGCGGCACGTCGATGGCTACTGGCCGCTGTGACTGCGGCCGCGCTGCAAATGCAACTGCACCCGGTTTCCCCAGTCCACGAATTACGGACATTGGTGGCCACCTCTTCTTTGTTTGCCCTTCTTTCCTCGGGTTTAACGATTCTGACCGAGTAGAATTATGTTTAATCTTGCTTACGCACCGTCATTTATAAATTGTCTCTAAAATTGCTCGTCCAACTCTTTGGACACTGTACTTCAGGCTATTTTCACAGCGGTTTACACGATAATTTCAGACAATCCACTGGATTAAAATTGTTTAAGGGAGATATACAGGGTGAGTCACACGCCCTTTCTTTTGCGAGGATTTTTCGATTTCCCCGATGTCCGTCGTTCTAGTAGGTTGCAAGTTGACTTTACCTTCCCGGTCGCGTTTGCAATCGGAAAATGGTATTTCTCGTGCAGAACACACAGCCCGGCCGTGCTCACCCCCGACGTTCTGACCTCAAAACGCGCAACCTTCTCTTGGAATTAATGTAGCAACAACTGGACTGCGGATGTTTATGCAAATCCGGCTATCCATGGAGTAATTTACGGTAACGGCGATCTAGTGGAAACGTGTTCGCATTGTCGAGGGTTCTGGCGGGTTTCGAACGAAATGGAAACACGACTACACAGTCCTCCCTGTTTTTACCGCTACAGTAGAACCACACTTCCTCCAGAATTGAATGTTAATTGCGGTTCTGCGTTTGCACCGTCCAAATATAGATGTCCAAATTTTCTGCACAGCGCACATTCATTAAACGAAAACGTGCAGCTGTTTGTATTACGAATAAATTTCTGAACAGTAAATGTTTCTTTACAAAACTTGGGGAAAATTTTAAGGATCTCCGCGACTGATCACAATGTTAATCTGAAGGTCCACGAAACATTTCCAAGTGGCATCTTCCGGTGACGCAATTGCCATCGGTCGAGCGATCAAATTCGTCTGCGGCCGTTTCCATAATCCGCATAGCCCATCCGGCACATCCGGCCGATCTGGCACGTGTCACGTGCTGTTGAAATCCGCAAGCTCGTTATTTATTCTACAGGTGGCCGTGGACGAGGTTTCGGGCGGCCGTATAAAGTGCGTGGAAATATTTTCAGGCTGCTCTGTTCTGTTCTCGGTTGGCACGCGATATCCGCCGTCGATTCCGAGCAGCGAGCACAGCCGAGAAAACCACTTCACCGCCACGGAAAGTCGCAATTTCCGCGAGCGGAATCTCGTTCCACGGCCGCCGTAGAATTCTGTTCCGGTTCCGGCCGCTTGTACGCGATCGTGCTCGCGGAGATTGAACCTCGCCGGAATTCCCTCGAAGAAACACCGTCGACTTCCAATTTTTCAAATCCATGGGCTGCACCGTAGTCTCCATAGACTCTGGACACCATATTCGGTCCCGTCGATCTCTAATTTCTCCGTTTTGTCGATTCAGTAAACTAGATTGTGTGTTGTCTGGATTTGGACATTGGAAGACACGAGGGTTAAACAGGAATTCATTTCTTCTGTTAATATTTTGAATATTCTGAAAATAGCTTAACAGTAATTTTTCTACCGTGCGACAGACATTATTAGTATGTAGAAATAAATGTTCTGCGTCAATTGTAAGACACATAGTTGAACAGGAATTCATTTCTTCTGTTAATATTTTGAATATTTTGAAAATAGCTTAACAGTAATTCTTCTAACGTTCGGCAGACATTATTAGTATGTAGAAATAAATGTTCTGCGTCCATTGTAGGACACATAGTTGAATAGGAATTAATTTCTTCTGTTAATATCTTGAATATGTTGAAAATAGCTTAACAGTAATTCTTCTAACGTTCGGCAGACATTATTAGTATGTAGAAATAAATGTTCTGCGTCCATTGTAGGACACGAGAGTTGAACAGGAATTCATTTCTTCTGTTAATATTTTGAATATTTTGAAAATAGCTTAACAGTAATTCTTCTAACGTTCGGTAGACATTATTAGTATGTAGAAATAAATGTTCTGCGTCCATTGTAGGACACGAGAGTTGAATAGGAATTAATTTCTTCTGTTAATATTTTGAATATGTTGAAAATAGCTTAACAGTAATTCTTCTAACGTTCGACAGACATTATTAGTATGTAGAAATAAAAGTTCTGCGTCCATTGTAGGACACGAGAGTTCAACAGGAATTCATTTATTCTGTTAATCATTTTAACCCTTAGCACTTGATTGATGACTCTGAGGCGCCACTAAAAATTATTGAAAATATTGTTTATATTATTAATTGAAGTATGAAGTACTATACCAATTTCGTATCAATCAAATTTTGAAAAATCATAGGGAATGGAAATATTCGAGCTGCGAGTGCAAAGGGTTAATACGTTAAATATAGCATAAAATAGAAAGAAAAATAATAGATTAAATCTACGAATAATTAAAATGTAATTAAAGTATACATCGGTAAAAATACGGACCGAATTTCACTGAAATGGAATCATCATTTCCAAGACTGTACCACTTTCTACAACAAGATGCTCGCTATTTCGCGAATAAATGTACATACTTGCTTGTAGGTACATGATCCGAGAAAAGTCTCTAAACAAATACGACGCACTCCGTGCAGTGTGTTCGACGGTGCCTTGCGGAGGAATCGTTTGCAATTTTTCCAAGCCGCTGGTCAACGAATTCCGCCTCTGTACACCGATATAATTGGACTTTTCTGATCCATAATTCATGGCGTCCCGCGACGCGATTCGAACTTTCGGTCCTCGGATCTTTCTTCTGGGGCACTTTGCCGGCTGAAAGGGTTCGTGGGCGACGGGGATCCGGCTGGTATTTGCGTTTGATTTATCCACCGTATCCCGGGATTGGTTATATGTACCGCAATATCCGGTGTCCCGTGGTCTCATGGTCCCGAAGGATCGCAACTCTCCGACTTCGATATTCGTCGATAACTCCGCGATTCCCGACAATTCCCCAACCTCTCCCGAAAAGTCGCCAATTCCTCGCCGCTCTGAAATTAATTTGCGAGTTGGGATTGGCTCTCGCTGAGTTCGCTCGCCGTCTGCACGTGATCCTGACAGCTTAAACGTTCTTGTGCGGAGGCGTTCAACCTCGCCTCGTCTTTTTGGATCGCTCCACAGTCTCTCGAGAGATCCACTGAACCGTATTCTTCCCTCCCCAACTCGAAATTAGAACGTTTTGCTCGCTTAAAGTCTGATTAGAGCTTGCGCTATTCCCTCTAAAAATTACTAATTCATTCCGGAATCTTAGAATTTTATAAAATTTGTTATTAACACTGTAAGAAATTGTTCCAAATATTTGTTTTTAGAGAACCACGCAATCGATTCTTTCGAAATTTTCCGGTCACTTCATCGTAATTCGGAGGGAACAATTATTTCACTCTATTTTCTTTCAGTTTCCTCGCAAACGTGGCAATAAAGCCCGGCGATTTCAAAGAATGGTAGCCCGTGGATTCCGATTAAGGATCATCTATTCCCCAGCGACTGAATATTAATAATAAATTGAATATTCTTTTCCGCGCGACTCGGTTGGATCGAGATAAATGAAATATCCCATAATGCATTCCGTTCCGAGTCTCGGAGATTCCAGCTCCGTGGAACAATGTTCCGCGGATTCAGAAAATCCTTCGGCGATATGCGAAAACGCATTATCTCGTAAAGATGTCCGCTTAGGCGCAATAAAACAGCGGCGAGGTGCGTAACCACGCATCAGGATGCGTCGGAGATGCGCCCAGGTACACGGAGATGCGCCGTTAACACCGGAGTTTATTATTGTTAGGTTTAAAGGTCGCGATGCAAACGGTCTGGAGGATTGCAGATAGTACAGTAGGTGCTCCAAAAAATGTGTAAATATGTGGAAACTTTATTCAAAAGCTGTGATAAGCATGTATGAAGGAAAAAATGTGTCGACTGAAGTACGACTAGATAATAATATATTTTGCTCGTTTGTATCGCCGAGAACTATGCCTTCCATCGGGAATTTCAAGAGAGAATATTATATTAGTTGCTTGTTGCGCAAACAGAGTTAACGTAAACATTGCTCATTTGTCAACTATAAACAGTGTTGGGCAAACCTTATTTTAAATAATAAATAAACGCGTGATTTTAATTACAAATAATAACTATAAACTTTTTATTTAAATAATTTCAAAAGTGATCTATTCATTATTTCTTATTTGCAAATACAAGATTATTTATTATTTGGATTGAGGTGGAAATCAAATAAATAGTTTTTGCTCTTCTCTTATTTCTTGTACATTTTGTATATGTATATGTACAATGAACACGCGCGCGTTTTTTGTCTGCTATAGCAACTTTTTCAGGTATACCGCCAGCGGTCGAGCCCGTCCGGAGGCCTAGCTGCCTATAAAAAAATATAATTTAATTTATTATATTATATAATAATTTATTATATGATAAATGTATTTATTGCCCAACACTGACTATAAGTCTGCTTCCTTCGTGTTTCTTTTTAATTGTTGCCTCAACAATTGTATAGAATCAAAGGAATTTATTTAGTCGGAGAAAAATTGAAATGTTTCCCGCATCTTACACATCCCAATCGGATTTGATGCACTGAATATACCGGTTTAAAACTCATTTGTGATGACTAGACTGCGGATCTTTCTGCGAAATAAAAATATTTTGCAACGAATTTCAGCAGCAGGCGTTAAATAAAAATTCACTTCACCCATAATCGATTTTTTACGAGAGAAAAATATCAATGTCCTTGAAAACTCCGGAAAAAAAGACCGAGAAAAAAATAACATTTGACCGCCCTGTATTAGCGTAGAGGTAGACTTTTAAATCCGTTCTGGTAACTTGGCACGCCCTGTACGTGTTATATCGGAGCGGTTTCGATTGGAGGAGGCGAGATCGGGGAAACTGAAACCGGGATCGACCAATAACACGGCGATTTCGTCGGTCGTAAATATTCTGGATTTCTTTTATACGCGTTTATGGCGCAGGGAGGCGGGTACGAAGCGCAAGTAATTCGTGGCAATCACGGCGTAAACGTACCCGACAACGAAAGGAAAACAGGACTCGTAGGCGTCGGTCAGCGCATTCTCGCGTTTCCACAGCCGTTCCTCGGGGTCGTTAAAAGGTTACTTGAATACGGTGCTCGAAGCGTTGCGACGCGGCGCGAAAGTGGCGCGGAGTCCGCGTGTCTCCCGAGATCGAGGGAATTTGTTATCCGGTTAATTTGACTCGTCCGCCGACGCAGAGCGAGTCTTCTGGAAGGAATTTGATAAATGAGGGGATCGACGGAACGCTGGACGCATCGGCTGCCAGCCGATTCCGCGGCCGCGATTTATTAGCACCGTTAACACCGAGTCGCCGCAGCGGCTATAAAAAGGAAATCCTTGACGGGTATCTAGGACCCATTTTCTTGCCGTCGCTAACGTTTCAATCATCTCGGTCCACAATGGTGGACCGTCTACTCGTAGAACAAAGTCAAGCAAGAACCTGGACGCTTCGACCGATCGCTTCAGATTTATCAGCATTCCCGACTTGCCTCGCGCGAACGCAGGCATGTGAAGATCCAAGAATTTATTTCGTTGCAACGGCTACGGCCATGTCCACATTCGTTATCTCGCATATTATCCTCTTCGCAATGAATCATTTGTTGCTGTTGCCGAGTCAACGCCTCGGGCAGTCAAGTGTGTGTTCGGTGATAGAATCGAAGTATATTATTATATGTTTTACGTCGTATCAACTGCTAATGGTCATTAGCAACGGAGACGCATACTCTCACTTTCGTGATATTGCCTTTGACATAGGACATCGGTTAAATTGCATTATTTTTTTTTTGAGCCTTTCGAATTTATTTTCACGACTCCTTTATACGTAAATCCGTAAAAACGGTAAATACGTAAATCCTATACAATGAAGATCAATGAATGCATAAACTCAAATTTTTTGAAAGTCTGACCCACAACAAACTACAGATATTAGCCGTTAGTTAATTAATGCCCAACTCTGCTTAGCATCTAGCGGTCGCAGCTTTATGAAATTATGCTGCCGAATAATGAAACGTACGACTTGTAAACGTCAAAAGAGGATTTTTCAGGGCGACTGGAGCCTAGATTGATATTTTATCTAACGCTTTTGACTACTGAAAAACCCCATCGCACGCATTATCGAGAAACAAGAAGGCGCATCCCACATCCTTACATTCTATAGGATAAAGAGAGAGAGAGAAGATCGCTGTATCCCTCCAAAGTTCTATTTTTACGTTTACGAAGCATAATTTGCATTATTCGTCGGCATGTAGTTGTCGCAGCTTTATGAAAATAGCTACATGCGCAGCATTATGCTCCTGAATGATGCAAATTGCGCCTCGTAAACGTATAAGTAGGGTTTTTGAGGGAGACAGCGCTTTTGACTACTGAAGAGCCCCATCTTTGCATTATCGAGAAATGAGAAGGCGCATCGCGCACCCTTGCAATCCTGAAAACGATTCTACCCCCTTAAGTAAACATTCTATAAAACACAATTATTGTATTTAATGTTTATGAAAACCTTCAGATGTGGTGCTGTACCAAACAGACAAATATTGGGGCCCACGAAAGGGTTACAAACTCCGTTGAAGTGAGGTATACGTACAAGAACGGTGTCCGTTTCCCGGTAGCGTGTTGCCGGGAAAGTGTTCTCGAAGAGTCGAACGAAATCGAATCTGATCGGGAGACGTTTCGCATGGTTCGCATGGTTCGCAGCGACCCGGGTCGACCGGTCTTGCGTGTTCCAGTGTCGCGCAGCCATGAATGGCAAGGGGTATCCTCTCGGAAGTGGGTCACCGGTGTCGGGAGACGAGAGACGGTAGACGTTGCGTGGGTGGAGCAAAGTCGTTCTGAAAGGACTATAGAAGAGAAAGAGAGTGAGTGAGAGCAGGAGTGGAGGGGAGGGGCCGTGGATGAACGGTGTAGGTAGAGGGGAGGGAGAAGGGTTGAAGGAGCGTCAAGGGAGGCCACCCTCTCTCGCCGCTGATCGGTTCCCGACCTCTCCAACGTCTTCCGCATTTCTCGCCATTCATACTGGTTCCGCGTGTTCGTTTCACCTACGCTCGCCGGAGATCGAATCGACGCGGTCCGTCCTCACCCTCACCCTCGTCCTCGTTCATCCCCCGCACCTACCACCCCCCCTCCCCACGCCACAGCCCCTCTCCTCGCCTCTTTCACTCGTCGTTTTCCGCCCCGAGGAATGGATCTCGTTTAGCGAACCAGACCCTCCTAAATTAGGCACGCTGGCTCGAGCCGGCGAATGAGAAATTACGACCGGAGAACAGGATCGAGTGAAATATCTTTTTAACGCTGCAGTTCCCCGTCTTTGTTTCATCCAATGGTATATTAACAGCGACTCAGCCCTCGTGGCGACTCGCAACGTTTTTCTCAAAGCTTTATCGACCGGAATCCTCCTGACACGTTCATTGCCATACCATTGCTCGGAACAATCGCTTATCTAACCCCTCTGCAGCTCGTAGACCCCGACAAACTTGAAATCGTTACTATTAGGTTGCAAAGAAAGAAAAAGCAGGGTTTTTGTTCCTTTGTTTTAATTGCAATTTTATACCAATATATATTTACCTTAATTCAATGAGTTATATGTCGTTTTAAAGCTTGTTTCACGCTCTATTTATTTATGCTTTTGATATTTAATTTTGTCCAAATTTTCATGTAATTATTTGGTTTTTATTTCAGTATGTCAAAACGCGATTTTCGCATTATTTTTTTCTATGAAGTGCCGCTTCAGCGGTTCGGGATATCAACGATGTATGGGGCGAAGTTAATAGTTTGAACTCATAGAAGAAAATAATGCGAAAATCGCGTTCTGACATCTTGAAATAAAAGCCAAATAATTGAATAAAAATTTAAACGAAATTAAATATCAAAAGTATAATTAGATAGACCGTAAAACAAGCTTTAAAATGACATATAACAATGTAATTAAATTAAGGTAAACATTTATTGGTATAAAATTGCAATTAAAACAAACGATCAAAACTCCTGCATTTCTTTCTTTGCGACCTAATACTATCGATTCTACATTTTATCGTCGTATCCTTAGCCCTTTGTGCTCGGAGCTATTCTAACTCGAAAATGAATAATTTCTTTCTAGCTAGAATAATTCCATTCCATATGATTTTTATCTTTTAATAAATGTTTAGTAATTGATTGTGAATGTTCAGCAATTTTTAGCGGTGACTCTGAGTCACCACCCGAGCGCTAAGGGTTAAATTATGAAGATCTACGTTCAAGGGATAAGGTCGTCCGCAGCACGGTAAATAAATCTCTGTGCACGCTTTCGGCAACATAGTTCGAGCGATTAGCTCACGCTGGAAATTGGACGACTCGATTTAGCCCCCGCGAACTCGGCTAAACTTCGCTCGGACGTGGTGAAACTCGTTCAGCTGTTATACTCGACTTTGTAACTGGAATCGGGTTTGACAGGTGAGCGTAATCAGTTGAAAAAGTGTACAGGAACATCGTCGAAAAGCTGCGCGAGGATACGAGATCATGTATTCAGAGGAATTTATTGCATTCCAGAGAGGCACTTAGACTCTGTATGGCGATCGCTCCTGGAATTTGCCGAATAATAACTCTCTCCCGTAATTGAATATTGTATTTTGTATCTGCAGTGTTTTTACATGCCTATAAATGGCGAAATAGTCGTGGGTGACAGAGTAAAGCGGAAACAGAAACGATACCAATTAAAAACGCGTACAATTGGATTCGAACAAAAGTATTTTGCCTTTCAAAGGATGCATGGAGCGGAACAGTTATATTCGGTATCGAATTCATTAATCGATTTCGGCAAATGTTCCGACGGTCGTTACTACGGAAGGTTTGTTATCCAGAGTTAACGCGACGCTATCGTTTCGCCGGAATAAATGCTGAAGCCAAACGCTGTAGAACATGCTCGTGTTCTATCAAGTCCACTTTGCGAAGTCGAAATTCCCGGTTTATTATCATTTAAAAGCGCGCAGAGCAGTTTTCGTGAAAAGATACGCAAAGGAATTCGCTCGTGCTCGCGCGCTCGGCCGCGATGAAAATTGTTTGGAAGGAAAATGATGAACGCGGCGCGCTATTGTAATTTTTATAGGACATTAGAAACTGGTCGGGTTTTAGTGCTCTCGGTGGTGGCAGTGTCGAGGAATGCTAGGCCAATATAATGCCGAAGGTCGTTGTTTTTCCTACGAGAATGTGTTGCGGAGCCCGCGCAAGGGCCTCTCCGGCTCTCATCCTATAATTTCTCATTCCACTGCACCGTTGCCGACTCACCGAGCGGTCGATGTGCATAAGGGGTCAGAAGAGGATAAAATTACAAAGTGGAAAGTGTCATCGGCGTTCGATCGGCCCCGGTGTCCTTGAATATCATCCGCGGGAAAGCCGAAGGACAACTCGGACTGATGAATATCTAATGCGACCAGATCGCCCGGTGAACCAGCCTCGCGCGCTCAGTCCGCCATTTTTCGAATCGACAACGGAACGCGATTACCTCGAACAATATTTTTCTCGGAAATTTTCAAAACTCCGTTCTCCGCTCGAGTAGCCTCTTCGCTGCTTTGCCTTTTAGTCTAATAAACTGCGTTTAGAATTTCCATCGACGTGCAGCACGATTATTACAGAATTCTTCACTCGAATATTTCAAGATCGAAAGTTCAAATCGACGAGAAATTATTGTAACATCGTATAACGTCAATCATGCAAACTGACAATCCATCGTCGTGCTCGAAGGCTTAAAAGGGCGATCGCGGTTCATCGAGAATCGCGTTCGTTGCTGCCTCGTCTTCACGGATAACATATTAATCGATCAAACTGAATTATAATTGTTATACGCATCTCTGTTTGCGAGAGGGTTCGTTTTTAGAAGTTAATCACGGATCATCTCGTCGATTATCAAACCTGTTTCTCCTCGGTAGCGACCGTGTAGGTGATTTTTCAAGGTTCCGACAACCTTTCCAAGAACTTGGTCCTTGGTGCTCGATCCTCCAAAATTTGAGCACGTTCTCAAAAAGGTACAGGTCGATTAATTTGTACCGAGCTAAATTTGTTCTAATTAAGAATCGAAGATCTGGCCAATTCTGGGAACTTGATTTATGCATCCGCGGAACGAAAATTACATTTCAGACGACCAGGCAATTTGGAAATTCATGTGTTTCGTTAATCATGCCATGTAATAAGGTCGCAGAGCCGTGCAGGCGATCCAGAAAGATTTAGTCAACCTTTCGGGAGTGCTGCGATCTCGGAAGAGGTGCAGTGACCCTTGAAAACGAGGTATCCGAGCGTGGAAAGGCGACCAGCTTAGGTTCATCGGCTCAGCTGGCTCTCCCCTCGTATTTTGTTTCTCTCTTCGAAGCGTGAAGCCCTCCCTTCTGAGCTTTCCACGGTGCTTGGAGCGTGTCCTTTAGGACCACGTCCACTAGACCGCTTTGTTAGGTTACTTAATAAATCGTAATTCTTCTGAAAAATGTTACTGTACGCTACTTTTGTGCGAAACTTCCCCGACCCTTCCAACTATTTTATCTTCTGCATTCGCCTCTGGTAAATATTGTCTTATAAAAATGGCAACTCTAAATTTATTGAGATTGTCTGTAATTCTCTTTATTTTCCATAAATGAATTTTCATAGTTTCGATAATTGCAAAATATAAAACCGGCAGTTTACCGTGGTAGGTTTAGTGTTGACCCTTTGGACTCGAAGCAATTTTAATTCCAAAATCAAGAGGTATCTTTCAACCAAGATGATTTTTATTCTACGTAATCTTTTTCACAGTATACACATGAAATTTAAACGGGTTTTCTCATACGACATATGAATTTTTAGCAATTTGTAGAATACAGAAGAATTTAATAATTTATAAACTGTTTCAAATAATGATACGGCCATTTTGACTGGCGCCGATCAGTCTGTTTTTCCGAAAGCTGTGTCCTTGACTCCAAGACTTCGCGGCGACCCGCATTTCCTGGAACAGAAAGTAACAACACGGGGCGTTCTCTTTTTTCCCGTTCCGCCTCGCTCATTCACTCGGCCGTCGGTCGATCGGGAATGTTATGCAATGCCGGCGAACACAGCTCACTATTTTTGTGGTTCGCGTGCACCTCGACTCGCTAACAGGTGCGTGAACGCGTTGCGAAACTCGGGATAGCTGGATTTCGGAGGCTTGAACTTTGCCGCCCTCGAAGCCTTCCGACTTCCTGAAATTCCCAACAGAAAAAACCGATCAAGCTCAATTAACGCTTTTCAATAATTTTCAATAATAGAATGGGTGTCTGGAAGAGGGCTAGGTTTTCTCAATTTTATTTATTAAAACATTTAGTAAAGCAAACCGTAGGAAAAGTCTTTCTGTCTTCAGTCTTCTTCCGATGGGAGAAGGGTCTATGTCAGGTTTTTAAAAGTTTATTGTTTTATTATTGAATTTCATTAACATTTAGTAAAACAAACCGCAGAGAAAGTCTTTCAGTTTTCAGTCTTTTTCAGCTAGATTTTATTATCGCAATGCACGTTTGAGTTCAAAATTGCGCTCCAATAAAATTTTTTAAAAATCCCACCCTTCTTCCAGACATCCGTTCGATTGTAACGTAGGGAAAAGAATTGTAGAACCCGATTGAAATTGTTGAAAACCGGGATGCTCGGTAGTCCGTGCGCTAACGCGACCTTTTGTCTACCCGGACGAGAAATTTTGAGCCGATCCTCTCGCCAGTATTTGCATGGCCAACTTCGCAAAGAGTGTTCCTTCTTTTGTGCGTTAAGTAGAGATTTCGAACGGTTTCGATCGATTCGCGTGAAATAAACGTTGTTGAACGGGTATAATGGATGATGTGTCGAGTCGTAGAACATTACAACAGAATGTACCCGAGCCTATTCGCAACCTGTGGTAACGAGTTTCAGAGTGCAGGCATCATTTACCGCGCAGCAGGCATTGAAACGTTATTCGGTTCCTGTCCGAGCGGGTTGAATCATTTCTGGCGTGATCAACAACAGATTCCATTATCTTCCTAGTAAACAGTTTCACATCATGGATTTTCACGAAGGGAAACACTGTGCTTGACATATTTCCCGGTGAAAATGGATTCTCTTTTGATCTCTTGAATTTACTCTCGTAATTAATGCACATAATCCGCCGACTTTCCTCGTGCTCACCGTTTCCTCCCTACTTTCCATTCTTCTCTGTCAGATAGTTTTCTTTGTGCTATACCCTATGTAGCCGCCGCCTCTACCTTTGTATCAAAGGGCCAGCGTTAACCATACTATTACAAATTAACAAGAAATCCAGGAAACCTTTCAGACAGCAATTTTCCCAGTGAAACTAGCGACCGTTCTTCTCAGAAAGTGTACTCGATGAATTCATCATTTCGCACTCACACGGGAGCTACGTTTCTCGTATCTTTTCCACGAAGCCGTAGCATGATCATGTAACGTAATTAAAAATGCCACTTAAATGGAATCCCAGCTGTAAGATGAATTCTAAAAATCAGCGTTCGCACGAACATCCACGATCCAATGATGGTGAACTGCAGTCTAATGTAGATTTAAAAAAACCGTAGAAATTAATATCGACATAGAAATTCGATTTCGCGTGTCTTTACAGTTATATTTTATCTCGTCCAACAATTACGAGTATCTCGAAACAGGTACGAACGACTGTATCAAATTTATTTTCGATTTTCCATCGACACAGGAAAATGCTCCATTGCGCAACAATTCAGATGGATTTTAAAAAGAAACTTCGCAATCGAAGTTTATAGTCTCGAGTGAATCTATAGGTGCAAATATGCGAGCAAGTAACTTGCAGAAATGTGAAGACACGTGTTTGCGAATGTTCTAAATATGTACATTGTTCTCAAAAATACCGCAAATTATTAGTTAGCGTATTCGCAGCTTAAAAATCGCGCACACCGATCGGGACTTTCTCGGCGAGAAGTATGCGCGAACAGTGTAAAAACGCGACCAACACGGCCAAGATTGAACTTCGCGTTAACCGGAAAACCTGGGCCGAGTGAAATACATTTCCGGGATAGTGAGAGAGGAGGAGAGAGGAAGAGCGTGCGGTCAAAAGGGATCCTGATTGCGACTGTGTAGCCGGTGCCGGGTAAATTACGGTTAAATACACGAGTCGCCGGATGAATTGCGGCCGAAATTCGCGGTGCCTTTATTAAACCAGTGAACGAACAAAAATGCTCATCGAATTAATCGCTGGCTGGCTTCGAGCGTTTGGGAACTTGTAAATCAGCTCGGTACTCATCCGCTCGACAGATTCGCGATAAATTCTACTTCTGGCCGAGACGAATGTCCCTCGGACTTGTCGCAACCATTTCATTGATAACTTTCTCAATGTCAGGTTCGTGGACGCCACGCGTAGAATCCGCTTCGCGGCTCCGCTCAACCTTCAATTAGCTTAGGCGTTAATTAAGGCGCGTTTGCAGGTTCGATGCTCGGCCGTCGCTGGTTGTCGTGAACGCGGTTTCGTTGAAAAACGCGCGAACAACTTGGAGATATTTTTACCTGGCATCGACGTTACTGTTAAGTGAATCTTAATCGTGCTAATTTTTATTTTCAGTGCAAGGAATTGGTTGGGTGAAATATAAAACAGTGAGAGATTTAAAAAATTCAAGAATGTTGCTTTGAATGTAACAAAGTCGTCAAAGGATGAAATCAATTTTTATGTAACTCTTGATTCCCACGATCAATGCGAAACATTTGTATTTTGCATAAAGATCCGCAGTCTGGTAATGAAATATTGTATGAGGAGATTCCTTGCGGTGGAACAACAATAAAAATGTTAGCCTCCCGGTTTAGTAAAACGATGATTATCGTCGGACGTTTTTGGAAAATGGACTTTCCGGCGAACCTAATTAGAAGCTCGTCGTACACTTCCCGAGGAGAAAAAGGGAAATTGATTGTTCGCCGAACAAATGATCAAACATTCGAGCCCGCGCGGCGTTCATATTTAGAGACAACTTTTTTTTTTCAGCCGCGCTGCTTTAATTAAGAGCGAGTTCCCTCGCTTCGCAGGATCTAGAACGACCCGGTTCTCTGCACCCGCTCGGTTCTGTATCTCTCGTAAAGATTCTCGGCTAATCGGCCAAGAAAAAGAATCCTCCGCGGAAAGAGTATCCTCTCGTCCTGGCACGGCGGAACTCGATCCGAAGGACGCCCACGTAATGGCGATCGTTGCTTGTAATTAACATATTACAGCCGGTGGGTAATTAAGGGAAGTGAGAGCGACTGTAGACCATGAGGAGGAGGAGGAGGAGGAGGGGTAGGCAGGAAACAGTCGTTTTCAGAATCGCTACACGTACCAGCAATTTCAGTCTGACTAGGAATCCGAGTGTGCGTGTGCCCGTGCGTGTGCGTGTACCGTTGCAGAAGTCCCGACGCGGCTGGAATATTTCCTGCAGCTGTCTACGCCACTGGCAGAAATTCGTGATTCCCCCTAATCACCGAGAACTTTTAATTACCAAGCTAACGAACCCGGTTCTCTTCGATCCCGGTGCGACGGGACGTCCCGAGACGATCCGCGCATCAAAAAGCGCGGTGCATCTCCCATACTTGCGCATCAACATCGTAGGTTGTGTTGATTCAGTGTGTCGTGGGAAGTGTTCTCTTAGGAACGATTATGCGAACACGAAGGATCCATTCAGATGTTAGAAAAGCACTGTAGAACCTCGATGGTGGCACACGGACCTCATTGGTCACATTCTTATAGTGTTCGGCAAAGGACGTTCCTTTAGGTTTCATTCCACAAAATGAAAGATCGATTGAGATCCTAGAAAAGAACAGTAAAACCTCATCCTGGCACGCGGTCCTCGTTGGTCACACTCTTTCAGTATTCCCCGAAGCACGTTGCTTTAGGTTCTATCGTACAAAATGAAGGATGGAGTGACATCCTAGAAAAGCACAGTAGGGTTTCGATACTGGCACACAGTCCTCGTTTGTCACACTCTTTCAGTATTCCTCGAAGGACGTTGATTTAGGTTTGATTGTACGAAATGAAAGATCGATTGAGATCCTAGAAAATCACAGTAGAGCCTCGATACTGCCACACGGTCCTCGTTGGTCACATTTTTTCAGTGTTCGGAGAAGGACGTTCCTTTAGGTTCCATTCCACAAAATGAAAGATCGACGGAGATCCTAGAAAAGCACAGTATATCTTTGATACTGGCACAAAGTCCTCCTTGATGCCTACTCTTTCAGTGTTTCCTGAAGGACGTTGCTTTAAGTTCGATTTACAAAATGAAAGATAGATTGACATCCTAGAAAATCACAGTAGAACCTCAATCCTGGCACACGATCCTCGTTGGTCACACTCTTTCAGTATTCCCCGAAACACGTTGCTTTAGGTTCTATCGTACAAAATGAAGGATGGAGTGACATCCTAGAAAAGCACAGTAGGGTTTCGATACTGGCACACAGTCCTCGTTTGTCACACTCTTTCAGTATTCCTCGAAGGACGTTGATTTAGGTTTGATTGTACGAAATGAAAGATCGATTGAGATCCTAGAAAATCACAGTAGAGCCTCGATACTCGTACACGGTCCTCGTTGGTCACATTTTTTCAGTGTTCGGAGAAGGACATTCCTTTAGGTTCCATTCCACAAAATGAAAGATCGACGGAGATCCTAGAAAAGCACAGTATATCTTTGATACTGGCACAAAGTCCTCCTTGATGCCTACTCTTTCAGTGTTTCCTGAAGGACGTTGCTTTAAGTTCGATTTACAAAATGAAAGATAGATTGACATCCTAGAAAATCACAGTAGAACCTCAATCCTGGTACACGATCCTCGTTGGTCACACTCTTTCAGTATTCCCCGAAGGATGTTCCTTTAGGTTCGATTGTACAAAATGAAGGTTGGAGTGACATCCTAGAAAAGCATAGTAGAGCCTCGATACTGGCACACGGTACTCGTTGGTCACATGTTCTCAGTGTTCGGAGAAGGACGATCCTTTAGGATCGATTGTACAAAATGAAAGACAGATTGACATCTTAGAAAATCACAGTAGAGCCTCAAGCTTGCACACGAACCACGTCGGCGGTTCGCAGAAGCAGGCCCGGGTCTCTAAATCGGGAGGATCCTCGGTTCGGACGGAAACGGAAAAACCTTTCCCGAACGGAGCGGAAGCTCACGTGCCTCGGCGCGTGATTGTATTCAAATGACCGGCTGTGGCGCGCGCTAAAAATCGCAGACGAACGCGCCACGTGCCGGCAATTTGGATACGACGTTCCTTTGTCTTTTGCCTCGGCTCGATTCAGGGAACCCTCTCTTTGAAACGCGTTCTCCGGGATCGATCCGTGGAATGTAGAACTCCGAGTCACGAAGCTACAGGCTGATCCAAACACAAGTTACCCGTTTCTTCACTGTGAAAATATTCTGACTTTCCTCGGTGCTATTTCTCTCCTGTACCTTCGTCGACAGTAATTCAATTATTGCAATACTCGCCGAGGAAAGTCGAGACTCTGAACAGGTTTAAAAGAACGTCACTGCGTTTCTCGTTCTCTCACCTTCTTAAGTGACTAATGGAAATGAATTTCGCTCGTTTCTTTCCATCCTCGCGGAGCAAACAGAGCACGACTCTTCAATTCTACTCAAACAATTTCCTGTACGAGTGGCCGAGGAAAATATGTTACACAATCCGTGCTTAATTATCTTGTTTGTTTCTATGAAATCCACTCGAACCGATATAAATAAAACCACATGTAACCAGTCTCGAATGAAAATCGTTTCGCTGAGGTTACGGCGTATCGATTGCAGTAGATGCGGACGTGCAATGGTCAGACAAAGGTAGAACGTTTCTACTCGTCCCGATGTGTGTGCCGTATAGTGCTATATGCAAAGCTACACTGCGGACTTTATGCAATCACGACTAAACCTAGGACGTGAAATCTGTAGGGCTTTTTATGAAAGTTGTTTATTAAATGTGCGTGTTGCTCGGTTTACGATCAACGAGGTACTGTCTTCTGTTTGTTAACGTGCCTCGTCTTGAATGTTTTGGCAACAGCTATAGATTATAAACTACTAGAAATATAAATCTGTAAATATATTCGACGAATTTAACAAAATGTTTTACCTTTTAAAAATGATAAAATATTAATCTGCAGGCTTTTGCCACTGGAGAATGTTTACTTTCCGTAACTATCCACGGTCCAATGATATCACAGAAGAATTGTTCGAGGAGAGTTTCCCGTCGTCCGCGAATTATGAAAATCTTAATCGTTCCGACGCGGTTGGAAACCGGTCCTCCAGGAATGCTTTTTAGAGGGAACAGTATTTTCCTCGGTGAGTCCGTGCCAGATGTTCGTCGTTCCATCGAGTGACACGACTACCGACGCTCGTTTTTTGTGTCAGCTCGTTTTATACGCGCGCAGCTCAATGTCAAAACGCTGGAGTCGCCAAAGGCGGTCATGGAGCTTAACGTCGGGCAGTATATTATCTTTAAACAATCGTTATCATTCGCGGGAATGACCAGCTATAAAGGGAGCGACGCGGATTTTACCGAAGTTCGGCGCCTCCGAGGGATGTAGCCAGTCGGAGTTAACATACTTTTCTTGCGACAGCACCGTGCCATCCGTCACCATTCGTAGAAATCCTCCGCAACCATTGGAACACGAAATTTTATGAAGATTCGGAGCAGCCGACTTTCCGAAGAATATGTCACCAACCCGAGTTCGACTTCACTAAATTTTGATCTGCTGTAAAAGATTTTCTACGGTACAATTACTGGGCGCTCCAGAATGAAGACTCATTGAAAAGATTGGAAAAGTTCAACGATGTTGCGAGTTCGATTGGAATTTAGTGTAGAATGGTACAAGTTGTTTAATTCTACTCGGAACAGAGATGCACCCCGTCCCAGTGTTTTCGACGGCACTGCGCACCCGAACCACTCGCGAAAGTCCGCAGCGACAAGCTTTTAAGTGTAAACTCGAACGGCGAAACTTTTCCACGGACCAAATATTTCCCAAATAATAACAAGGGCTTTTGTGTCGCCATCCTTCGAAACTACGTTAAGATTCGACAGAGACAACTTCGGTACTTCCCATTCGAGTGCGTCGGAGTCGCAACCTACTTTCCGAATCCGTGTACTTGAACGCTGCTCGCGACATAGTTGGTTCTTCCCTGTCGAATCTCGGCTCTTTCCCTACAACGGTATTTCCCAATATTTTTCTTATCGCTCAAACTATGTGCTGGGTGTGTAAGAAGTAACGGTCATCCGTTCTAGAGGTGGACATTTGTAAGAGAAACGTGCCACAAAATTATAGTTAAATTTTTTTTTGCATCCACACCAACCACTCGTAGCAGAAGAGAAAAAGTTTGAAAGGAGCCACATGTAGCAAGCAAATAGTTATTGAGATGTGAGCTGTTCAAGTTTTTGTTAAACTTTAACGACTATTTTCTTGGGTAAACATTACTTTACCGGACTCAAAATTAGTACCTTTCTTCTACGAATTATGATGTATTTGGTATGTAATCCAGTAGATTTGTACCCGGCGCGGATGCAGGTCGAAGTTTCGAATCTCTAGCATCAATAGTTGAGGAGCTATGGTTTCTTAAAGTTGAGCATTTTTGACAGGTAAGGACGCCGCCAGATTGGTTTGGCTTACTTTGCCGCCCCCTCGACCTGATCCTAAAATCAACTCAGTAAGCGGCGTGCGACCGTCACTGCAAACCAATATGGCGGCGCCCTCACCTGTTAAAAATGCTCAACTTTAAGCGACCATAGCTCCTCAACTATTGATCCTAGAGATTCGAAACATCGATCTGCATCCGCGCCGGGTACAAATCTATTCTTCTACAATAATTCGTAGAAGAAAGGCACAAATGTTGAGTCCGTTAACGTAAAGAGCAGCCATTTTCTTTGTTATAAACAATTTTGCGGTAAGTTTCTCTTACAAATGTCCACTGATCCAGAGGTGTAGTGTATTCACCTCTAGGACGGACGACCATTACGTTTTATACAGCCTGTACAATGATTACACCATTGATTTCCTGAAAAACGGCTGTAATAAAATTAGTGACACCGAGGGTCGACTTGTCGCGATGAAACAGAAACTGTTTCCCATTCAGAGGCGTGCTCGTTCTTTTATTAATTCCCGGCGTGAACGTCACGCGGCACCGCGACACGAATTATTCCTTGTTTACCTATCATGCCGCGTTTGCTCTCGCCGCCGATAATGTGTAAGCGGGTCGTTCTACTGTCGAAGTATCCAGAACGAGTTCGTTAATTAGACTCATTCCTCGTCGGATAGCGTTCCTGTTTCTCGCAGGTGGCAACACCTAAACCAGATCACGCTGCCAACCAAGTTCTTTACCAATCGGCGGGCCTTTCCATTCGGTACCCGACAGACGATAATTTACAATCTCGTTTCTATTTTCTGACCATTCTCTTGTTGTGCAAACTTCGGACCTCAGATTTATGCAACATTTTAGGCACTGCATCAGCGGTTGTGGTTAACCACAGTTTTCATTCATAACATATTGACTTGCAATCAAAATCGGAAAATTGAAGCTCACCACTAGGATTACTTGTTGTAACATTTTCGTATAATATTATCCGCGCAGAGTTCCGTTTTGACAGGATGAGGAACACGAGAACTATCGCTCGCATCTTGTCGGCTCGAACGAAAGAAAATGGCGAGCTGTTTATTCGCGAACAGACGGTGAAATCGAGTTTGCGATTGTCGTGGGGCTGATGATGCATTCGACGACAGGTAGGCAGACGGTATGCAATGTTGGTCGCCTCCTCCCCTGGTCGGGCCAGGCAAATTCAACAGTAATTATAGGCGTAACTCAATTATCGGTAAGAGTGCGGCCGCGTAGGAACCCTCAACGCTCTCCTATTATGTTACGACGCGCATTACATACGACCGCAGGCAAGAGTACGAGGTAAATTATCAAGGGACGCGCGACAAATTCGTTCTCCGACAATACCGTCGTCAAACGTTCCGTGCGTCGCGACGCTAGTCGTATCCGCGAAGACGCTCTTTGCACACGGCTTTCAACTATTGCTACTTTCGAGAGCGTCGATCCAATCTGTGCCATTGTTTCCCGGCGCGTCCTCGACCGCCATTGCTCCCCGCGGAACACACGACTCTTTGAAAAATTCATACTTCATTCACTGGCCAGTCGGTACCTGCAAATATTCCTTCGATCGCAGTCCAATTAATTAAATTAGAACTGAACTGCCTGCTGCGTTCTTCAAGTGAATCTTTCACAATTTTCCAACACGTTTCCAATAACGTTCTACCTCACCTGACTCGACTGTTCTATGCCCTAGATTCTATCTATAATTCTCCAAGAAGTCTCACGGAAATCTGCGACAATATTGAACTACCTATCAAAGAGGTGATTAAACAGGTTTCGAAAATAAATTGAAAAATGCTCTGGCAATCTGACCGATTAAAACCCAAGTTCCGAAATGGTCAGAGTCGTTTCTCCGCCACGAAAGGCTACCGCGGAGAACACGTCTCCAAATATTCCTCCAATCGCTAGAAATCTTTCATAATTTTCCAACACGTTTTCAAATAACGTTCTTCCTCACCTGACTCAACTGTACAATGTTCTAGATCCTAGATGCAAATCAATCTGTCTATAATTTCCCAGGAAGTATCACGGAGGTCTACGTCAATATTGAACTACCTATCAAAGAGGTGATTAAACAGGTTTCGGGAATGAATTGGAAGATGCTCTGCCAAAGCAAGTTCCGAAATTGTCAGTGTTGTTTTTCCGTGGGGAATGATTGTTTGGTTCGCGCGAGGAGTAACGAAAGGCTACCGCGGATTCGAGAAGAACGAGAAAACACGGCCATAACTTCGGGATCGGAACGCGACGAGCACTTTCGAGCTTTTATCGGGGCTTATTTTCAGAGAGCTCGCGTTCCCGGCACAGGTTTGAAGAGGTTTACCGTCTGGGGCCGTCTCGCCGCACCACGCCATGCCGCGTTGGATCGGTATAATGCTACTGCTATTTGCATACAGTAATATGTAAAATGTGTATCCGCAACTCGTGCAGTGACGATGCAAGAATAACCTTGCCGACGCCTTTTTTGACGCACCGGCGTCCAAACATAACGCACCGCGATAGGAAAGTCGTTGATTCTCCAGAAAAATAACAATTCAGCGAGCTGAGTCGAAGTTGCCCCGCCTTAGTGAGTTTTCAAGGACCTTCCCACAGTGCAAGTTGTTGCAAATGAATTATGATTGTTCACAGATCGTGGCGTATCATTATACATACTGCGAATTTGATGCGTTTATCGCAACAATGATGTTGCATTGAAACGCATAGTAAAATAAAGACTTCAGAAAGATTCCCGTTTTCTTTGGAAAATGATTAAACCCTCGGAGAAGAGGATAAATTGTTCATAAATGTAGCTGTGACTAGTTCAAAGGATAGTGAATTGCGTGCTCGTGAAAATGTCTGCCGTTCCGGCGTTAATAAAATATCGTAACTTTAAACACCGGCCATTAACGAGACAAATGATGATAGCGAAAATGTTCGTTCGTATCCCCTATAAAAATGTTAGTACCTACAGACGGAAAGATGTCTTCCTGATCGTTTTATTACACCGCGAAAGCCTGGAACGAGGTGTTTACAGCCTGGCGGTCGCCAAAATGTGTTAACGCGTTACATTACCGGCGGCTATTTAGTAGATTCGAGGTTTTTTTACGATGTACAACTGAAAATTTGTAGAAAAATGAGCCACGGGCGATTCTGAAGAAAGGTGGTGAACCAACGAGCTAGGGAACGTAATACAATCGTTTCTTCTGGGATTATTTCTGTGGTAATTGAGCTTTCGAGTATTGAATTTACGTGTTTACCAGACAAAAATTCGTGAAAACAAATTCGAAAGACTCGGAAAATAATGCAATTTAACCAATATCCTATGTCAGAGAATTAGTAATCGACACTATAAATCGTGACAATATCTTGAAAGTGAAAGTATGCGACATGCGGCGTTCTTCCTTACATCCACAGATTTGTCAGAAGATATCCAGAATCATAGTGATAGGCTTCCTGTAAGCAATGTGTTAATTGTCGCGCGGAGAAGAAGATCGAGAGGAAGGGAACACGCAATTTCCTTCCGTCGTTACACGATATCGGCCGTTCGACAAAACAATGCAGGTCAACGTAGAAATCCGTCAACCGTTCAGGCTAATTTACCAAGCTGTTTACCCGCCGCGAAGATCGTCTATTATTAACAGGACCGCGAGACAGAGACCGACAGCCAGTTTGAAAGGAAGAGAGACAGAGAGAGAGAGAGAGAGAGAGATAACGACACAACAGTTCGTCGAGTCGGTGGGGACTGTTAAAGAATACGCGGCGTTGTTCGCGAAAACGGGATCTCTAGCCGAGTGTAACATTTCCCTCGGGTTGTAACGATCCCAGCGAGCACACGTATCGTAAATTACCCGGTTGGACCGGGTCCAATCGTCGCCTAAACGCTAAACAATTTGGAGATTATCGTCGGCGCGAGCGGGAATCCCGACGACACCCACGCCGCGCCGCAAAAACAACATTGTTCAACGCCGAGAATTATGTCCATAATCATATCGAGAAAATGGACCGTCACCTAAATAACACCGTCCAAGTTCAGTCCTCCTGCAGTTCTAGTCTCATAGTCGACTACAGCTGGAGAAGTTCATTCCTCTTCGGCTCGATCCGGGGAATTTATTGCGACGTAGTTTCGATGTATCTAACATTGTTTATAAACTTGTCATCGTACAAATAATTTCACATCATTTCATTCAACACACTCGACGATATCGAATTAAATTTGTGTACGTCGTTACGTGTTCTATTTGAAGAGCTTCGAACTTTTCCATGAAACTATTTTTATTCGTATTTCGTGGGAGGTTGCGTTGCTTTCAATGAAATGCAATAATTAATTGCAAGACGCTGCAACAAAGTACAAGTTTGCTTCCTCCTCTGATAATTTTAATACGCCGGCAATATTGTATCGGCACTGTTAAGTTCCTTTTACCTGTCTATTGTCTTATATTATTATTATTATTATTATATACGGACCGAGGTCCTTTTATACAAATGTATACAGTTTTTACAGTATAACTGATAAAAACAGAAAGAAGACATGACAAAAAACAAAAAAAAAGTCTTAACCTAAGTCTTAATTAAAATTTACGTAAAAATGGACCGCGCGAAACTAAACAAGTACAGGTATGATTAACAAATAGTATTACGCAATTTTGTTTTGAATGCCTGTAACGTGCCATTAAAAAAATCGATATTGTTGTAAAATCTGTTAGAGCAAGCAATAATGCGATTTAATGGATTTATTATTTCATATGAGGATTTGGATTTCATTGTTTGAAATCCTGATCTCGTTCTCAAAACACGTTCAGGTACATAGAAATTGATTTGCCTTAGGAGTGCGGGACAATCTGTATTATTATCAATCAAATTGAAGATAAAGCTCTGGTAGCAACTGTTCTACGATCGGATAATGTTTCAAGGTTGACTGTGTTTAATATTATTGAGTAATTACGATCAAAGAATGACATTGGGTTGTTTGTCCTATATGCACAAAACCTGAGGGATTTATGCTGCACTCTCTCTAGCATAATTTCATATTTAACGTTTTTCGGAGACCATATAGTTGAAGCATATTCTAACTGGGGACGGACTAAATTATATTAATTGTTACCATGAATGCATAAAGTCCGCAATCCGCATAAATTTCCATTTCGACGAAGCTTCGCGATGTTTCCAGAGGAACGTACAAAACGATCAAAGGAAGATACGGGAAGTCTGTGGCGATTAATTTGTTGTGTTGATGTATCGGGATAGATATCGCGCGTAAACCGGCGCAATTTCCCGCGCAGTAATCCGTGAGGTGTCGTCCGTGAACCGAACCGTGGGAGATACGCTGCCTGTTTACCATATAATTCAACAGATATTAGGTAATAACCGTGTGAATCGCGCTTAAACGACACATGGCGGGCAACGAGCAAGCAAGCGAGCGACCGAGCAGTCACGAAATTTCTTCGATGTTTCGGGTGTTTCGTCTCCCACGGGAAATCTCGGTGGCGAGTTCTTCGTCCTCGTCGCTCAACGTTCCTCTCTTCGAAAAAATGACTGTCCGACGAACCAGAGCCGAGTCTATTTCCGTCCACCGCGGTCTAAAATTAAACGCGAGCTATTCGCGGCGTCGCGGATTCGATTGTACGGGATCTCGCGTACGAAGAGATCGCGATACCGCAACAACAATCCCGTTCTCGAGATGCGATCTGCAACTCGGGTGCGCTTTTAAGAAAATCCCGAAAATTCTCTATCCGTTCAGCTATTCGTGCTTCCCCCGACGAATTAGAACGGCTTAACGCGTTGATTGCCCCGAGGATTTAATGCACTTCACACACGTTTCAACTATTTGATCGATACTATTCAAAATATTGTTTAGATTATCGAATATGTTGGCATCTAATCAATAGCTAAACATAAAATGGGAAAAATGATATACGGGTTTTGCAGTGCAAATTCACCTTTTTCAAGTCAAATACACCCTTTTCCAAGTAAAGTATTTTTAAGTTTTTGTAGATAAAATCAAATCAAATGTCAAATAAATGTTAAGAGATTCTAATTTTCATTTATTGCAACGATGTTTATCAAATACTTATTTAAAAGTAATTTCCAATCCATGTGTGTAGATACGTATATTCATTGTAGCCATTTTCTGGTTAATTAATTTTGAAATTAATTTACAAAAGGCTGAATTTGGAGTGCAGAAGCTATAAAATGGAATTATTCTAGGTCGAAGGAAATGTTGAATGTTCCAGTTGAAATAGCTCCGACTGCAGAGTTAATTGCATTAGTTAATTTTCGCCGTAAAATACTGATATTCAGTGGTATTAATTTCAATGACAATTTGAATAATTACATAACGCCGGTTACCGACAACCTCCGCGGCGTCGAACGTGTTCAAGATCGCAGCACAATTTCATTAGAGTGCCGAGGAAGTCTTTGAACGGTAAAAAATGGCCCCTGTTGCAGCCGCATATACACTGTAACCCTCCGAAACCAGACCATTCTTTGCTCCGAAGCGTCTGACCCTTGGATTTCCGAGATTGCGTTGAAGAATGTATATTCTAGCGAATATTAAAATGGGAAGATTGCAGGCGAATTGCTAGAACCTAGTTTTATCCGAAGAACAGTAGATTTCTTGATGCGAAAGGCGCCCAATTGCGTCGATTGCAGCGTAACCCTAGCAGACCGTAACCCGCAGCCGTCGAATCGCGCTAATTGCGAGCAACCAATGAGACGATTTAACCCATGGTTCATACCAGTTCGTACCGGCCGGCCAGCTTATTAACTTGCCTTCGCGGACTAACTCGATTCGTTCATTTCGAATTAAACGGACGCGCGCGGCGACAGTTGCGGTGGCGCGAAAATCGCTGCGCGGTTTTTCTGCGTCTCGTCACACGCCGAACATTTGACACGCATATGTTGCCTGGGAACTATTAGGCGCTTTCTTGCTTCCCTTGACATTGCCACGCAACCACAGCTGCCGTATAAAATCGTCGCGCAGAAATATTCTTCTATTAGGTTGTTGCATATATGAAATGTCCGATTTTAGAATGCGACGCTTAGAAAACGTTTCGCTCAAGAAATGCTATCACAGTCTATAGGTTTATTATATGCATAAAACTTTGTGGTACAAAGCTAATCCTTAACACTAAACGGTCCACAACCGGTCGAATCACCGGTTCTAGATTTTTGATTTCACAATTAATGAAATTATAAAGATGGTTTCGTAAGAAAAGATTTAATAAATATCTTTATCAGAGCACGTTTTATCAGAAGAATCGCGCAAAGTCTAAATAAATTCATTCTTGTCATTTTTGTGAAGCAGCTACGTGCCTGTTACTTTTACAGTTTTATATTTATTGTATAATTTTACTTTTAAATAAAGTTTACTTCAACGTTAAGCAACGCGACTGCCGCGTGTTCCTTTTTTATGTCTGGAGAAACAACTTTTATGCGATTTTTGATGCAAATGTGGTGATTAATTAACGTACTAGTCGTTGATGGTAAAAAAAGAACTACAAAAAATCGCGAATAGCCATAACATCTTATTTTTACCGTAATACACTCAAGAAACTTAAAATTACTAAATAGAATACATTGGGTATACAAAATTGCGTTTGTTTAATGTCACTGCTAAAAATCGGGACATTTCGTATGCAACAACCTAATACATTATTGTTCGTATTTAATAAATGACTAAACATTTAAGCAAACGGCGCCAGCCTATTACACAGGGAAATGAAGAAAATATTATGTAACATGGAAATATTCTAGGCCGGAGGAAAATTAAAACAGTTCTGCGTGCAAAGGGTTAATTTACCTTCGCCCGCTCCACTTTTAATGCACCGTTTGGTCCGCATTTCCCGGCGTTCGTCGTGTTTGTATACTTTTGCAGCACACTTAACCCAGACCTCGTATTTCGAAGTGCGATTAAATGAATGCAAATGAACGCTCGTTAAAAGTATTGTTCGTCGAGAGAAGGCGATGCAAGTGACAACCTGCTCGGAGCACGTGTCGCTTGGGAATCGGTCGCCGCGTTACGTCCATGTGTTTACAGCGTGGTCGAGACCGCCGACGACACTTAAAGCCGCGTACGCACCGCTCTGTGTACCGACTAAAAATATATCGTTATGCCATACAATTCCCGCGATGCTAAAATTGGAAAGCTACGGGCAAGCCCGATCGTCGCGACTCGGCAGACGAGCCGCTCGAACGCCCGACGTTTTTCGAATTCCGTGAATTATTGCTCCCCTCCGATCGCCGCGCGTTTATCTTCCTCTGGACTGTGTCTATCAGCTGGAGCCGCCGTGGATCACAGTCTTCGTTCACTATTCCGTAGAAGAACAGCTTAATAGAGCCGTTCTAATTCTTTGACGCTTTACAGACCGTTGTTCTCAACTCTCCAGATCTAGAATAAATTTCTCTAGTAATGTCTCTTAACATCATGACCGAGTTGGCTTCGATAAACGTTAATGACATTGTATTCGAGAAGAATAAATAATGAAGAAATATCCTCCTCCATCCGACAATGACGATCCACATGTTTTCTTTTTTCCAATCACAAAAATTCCGGGAACTTCGTCGAAGGAAAATCGGCGAGAGCTTTTCAGGCTGGCCGATAGGAAACGGGGTGAAAACGAATATAAAAGAGTAATGTATTCTCTGAACCCATCGGGGATTTGGCCGTGATTTAGCTTCGGTTTTCGCGAGCGCCGAAAATCGAGTCGCGTGACCGTCCGAATCCCACCCCCTCGTCCGTCCCCGCCATCGCGTTTCCTCGCTAACTGGGAAACACGCTGGCTTGGCGCAGGGATTGTACGACTCGCTGCCAAATCACGTCGATCGAGTTTATGCACGTTTTATTTGCACAAAGATGCAGCGCCGTCTCGCGAGATTTCCACTTCGCCTGTTACACGAGGCTTGCATACAAAGCGGGGGAATGCATGCCCGTTGTCTGACCCCCAGCCGTGTCTTATTGTCCGGTCGTTACTTTCAAGTTTCTGCATATTTCTTCGAGTTCACTGCTGTCCGAAGTGCGAAATCCCAGTTAGGCAACGTGGCGAATCCGTGGCCGCGCTGACGCCTGTCGTAAATAATGTTATTCCTTGGTTCGGCCCCTATAAACAATTTAGAGCGACGCTGCGGACGTTCGATTCTTGTCGGAGCATTTGCTTTCTAATCGTTTTCGTGGTGATAGTTTTATCGCTAAAAAATAATTCTGAAGGAAACGAACGTTGCAGTGGGTGTCTATCTTAGGCCATAACTTGGTCAATTTAGCAGATATCTCAATAAAATTTACAGGAAACATAGCGTAAAGATAGCAGAATAGAACATAAATAATTGCGCAAATTAACTGCTTACACTTTTCATAAAATCAATGCACCATCATCATCGATAAAACAGAACCGTTACGATTCAGACCGAATCGATTCTAAAACGAACGTTGCAGTAGGTGTCTATATCAGTCCTCAACTTGATCAATTTTGCAGATATCTTGATAAAATTTTCAGGAAACACAGCGCGAAGATAACCAAATACAACTAAAAGTTACCCTTTACAGTTTCCATAAAATTAATGGACCATCATCAACGATGATTCAGAGAATCCGCAACCGTTTCCAAAAAATCGTGGTATTTCCGGCGTCCGATAAATCTAGTCTCCACGGGTTTCCTGGACAGATAGGCTTGAACACGATCGTCTGCTTGTCGTTTACAAATAGGATCGCATCGCTCGGGGAATGTGGTTTTCCTTGAACCTTGCGCCGCGGTTCCGTTCGGTGTTATAATTAATAAACGCGTCGCTCTTGTCTCGTTCGGAACGACGCGACGCGACGGCTCGTTTGTCTCGGAAGCTTCCGAACTTCCTCGACGTCCGACGATTTTCATTGATAACAGATCACGAACCTCTCTCTCTCTCTTCTCTCCTCCTCTCATTCCTACTGTTTGTCTCGTGCGAGCGGGCGCACGCTTGCAAACGGCGCCCATCGGCCGATGACTCGCGGTTATTCAATCGTGAGCGCGCGCACTCGCGCGACCCCAAGCTTCCGGTATCCAATGCACCGCGATCTAATTCCTAACTAGTTACTGCTGAACTGCTTTTTCTGGGACCGACAACCCTTGCTCTCGCGGCTCGGTTCATTCCACCCGGAAAACAATTATGCTGAAACGTTGTTGGGAACGATTTTCAAGAATGGGAGACGGAATTAGTTGTCTGGATTTAGAAATTAACTTTTGGGTTGATGTATTCATTGTATCAGAATGCAAGCAGGTGGCTAGAGTACCGAGAGCTTTTAATAAACAGCTCACGCTTCGATAAATTATTTAAAAGTTTTTCTATCTCGGGTATAATGTTAGTCTACGAAGCTGCGAAAAGTTTACGAGACACCACAGTTTCCACAAACTCGAAGGCTAATGAATATTAATCAGCTTCTTTGTATATTCTCGGAAGATGTTCGTTTGAAAACGCAGATTGGTCATCGCCGCATCGGACACAACAAGTAAACGAACAGTTTAAGAATACGTGCAGGATTAAATGCAGACTAGACGGATTTGATAGAACCGTTTCTGAAATTATTAATAGACGACATTCTCTATGTCACAGCTGCTCGTATCGGGTGCAGAACATTTCCATTTCGCGTGAAGACGCGCAGTCTAGCAGCGCCGAAAATAATTTCGCACGGCTGGAATCGCGTCCCGAATTATTGCGGCGGTAAGCAGGAGTGCAAAGGACAAAATTAGGGTCAGGTGCGATCGTGGGCCAAAGTTGATCCCGCGGGCTGGGAATAAACGTCCGCGTGCGAGCAGCGGCTATTAGAAGCGACGCTCGCGGCGATTCCGCGTACACGTTCACGGCCGCTTCGTTTTTATCTTGTTGCACTATAAATCGTGTCTCCTCTCTCTCTCTCTCTTTCCTTCTCTTGTTGAGAGAGGAGACGCTCCTCCGCGGCCGCCTTGTTCCCGAGCGAAACGTCGAAGGATATTTTAATTATAGTATCGTCATCGATTGCGCGGCGTCTCTCTCTCTCTCTCTCGGCTCTCGTATTCGAAACGCGCGCGCCGCTACCTCTACTTCTCTCTTTCTCTCTTTCTCTCTCTCTGACCTCCTCTCTCTTGTCACGACCGAAAATTAGAGGCAGCCGCGTGTTTATGGGATCCTCTCATCCGAGCCGGGCTCGATGCGGCGTTATCTAATACAGCCGACCACGATAATGAGGAACGACCATTACCACGACCGAGCGTGACATTAATCGCGATTACCACGATTACGACGCCCAGCCCCGCGAGGAAACGTCAAATTATTTCGCCTAACACGCCCTCACTGTCAATCATCCGCGGGTTTTGCCGCGGATTTTTGCAAATTTTTCGATAAAAATTTATTTTCGTCTAGGTGTCTATAGGGAAAAATTGTAATTCGTAAAATAAAAATTATCTGTATTCATTTCTAGATGCAGGAACTGCGCAGATATTAATTCTTTTCTTTCGAATTTGTAACGAGTTGCAAATAATGTATTTTAAAATATTTTAAACACGTCCACTGTCTTGCACCAGGCGCACCTATTTTTGGCATAAATGCATAAAATCCGCATTTAATCTATTACATGTCGTAACCACTGAGCTTCTTCGACTATGTATACACATATGTATGTGTGCACCTATCGCTCGTTCCAACAGTTGAATTGACTGTGTCCTTATTAACGTAGAACATATTAACAAATATAATCCTATCTGGTAGGGCCTGTAAAAAGAAATTCAGCAGCTAACAATGCTCTAAGAGAGTCTAACAAGTCAAGATCTAGGTCGCCAACGGATACGTTCCGCACGATGACGTTAGTTCCGGTGAAGTTCGTGCATAATATTAAACAACAGACAGGAAG
Source organism: Lasioglossum oenotherae (assembly GCA_028455765.1). Classification (NCBI taxonomy): domain Eukaryota; kingdom Metazoa; phylum Arthropoda; class Insecta; order Hymenoptera; family Halictidae; genus Lasioglossum; species Lasioglossum oenotherae. Next base: position 2,486,821 of record CM052283.1, on the reverse strand, counting down.
TCTTCCCAGCAATTTGAATTATGAAATATCCTGGATATCCCTGACAGGATTACGCGGTGTTCATTCACAAATTATACCTCTCGATTACGCTTACGTTCCAAGACGGACGGATCGTTGTTGTGTACACAGTTTACGAATGCGATCCTTTGATAATCCTCTAATCACGATCCAACGCGCGCGTCGTTCATTCATAAACTTGAAATTCATTCAAAAATACGCTCTGGGAGTTTGTACACGGAGTGTGTACGTAATCACTTTCGCGGCTGCTGCGGATTTTATGCATTTGTGGCAAAAATGAGTGAACATTGGGAGAATTGAATAGCATCAATATATATTACATCAATTATATAATAGACGCCACTGTTTTCTACAATTGTCTGCGAACATTTTGCAAGCTGATTTCCTTTTTCGTGGAAGTTACATGTTTATTTTCGAACAATACGTACGAACTGTTGCAATCGTTCAATATTACTTTCGACCCAGTGAAATAAGTGGAGACAATTTTTAGGTGTTCTTGCGATCCATAATTTCGTAAAAGGAGAATGAAATTTATACATCTATCGAATGGCAACATTTTCTTCGAGGACCAGAGAAGAACTTTCGTCAGAGTCTCTGATCGACTGCATTAGTACACAAGTTTATTGCTGCCGGGCACTAAAACCGACCGACGCGCGACGTTTTCCAATAAAGAAGACCGAATTTATTTAGACGTTACACCGCGCCGATTGAAATTGACTCGACCATTTCCGAGGGAAGTGTCCCTGCAATTGTAACAATTGTAAAATAAAAAAAAACCGGTCGTTTGACCGTGGTGGGTTCAGCGTGGAGTCGGGGGTTTCTCTGTGTCGGTGAGAGGCGGCAGTCGGTGCTCGGCCGCTCGTAAAACGGATGAGACGTTTTATGGAGGCGAGATTCATGAAACGAGAAAATTCTAGGACGATCTGCCTCTCTCTCCTCCTCCGTAGAGTGGCAGACGGAGTTGTCGGGGTGCAAGCCAGGCCAGAATGAAGATAGAAGTGAATTATTTCGCTTCGATCCGGCCCGAAGTCCGGAAGAGGACACGGCAAGGGGTCGAAGGGTGAATCCTCCTAGCCCCGGCGAACGAACTCTCAAGTGTCTGGGAAACGGAATGTAATTTACTTCGATTTCATTTCGCCGCGGCCTGATTTTTCCCTCGGCTCTCCCTGAATACATCTTGATTATCCCACGCAGATTACCAACTTTGTTTGCCGACGGATTCAGTTTAAACGCGCGCGCCACCGTATCTGTACCGCCTCCCCATTATCGATCCCCGCAGGCTAAGTGGATTTATTCGGGCGTCGATAAACTTCTGGTCGAACGGGGTCGATCCCGAGCTTAGACCCTACTGTTCCGGGTCGGCTCTGACCCACCCGCTTCCTTCGACTTCTTCGTTTCAAAGCGTAACACCCCCCGAGAACGACAAGATGCACGATCTTTTAAATCCGCCGCGTTCTTCTTTTATATTTTAAACGCTGTATTTTAAACGAGTAGATTAACACTAACCGTGCCGTGATAATTATTGAAATGATAAAGATGCTTCCACATTCGAAATTATTCAATAAATTTCTCTATTCGAGCACGTATAATGTTATTATAAAAATTGTGAAACATCTAAATAAATTCAGCCTTCTTATTTTTATAAAACGATATATAATTCGATATATTTTTGTACTCGGTACGGTTAGTGTTAATTGATTCGGTAGTTCCCCGAGGAGGCGCCTTTGTTGCTCCGAGGATCTATTGTTTTATTTGCCGCTGTGTAGCAGCTTGTTAGAGATTAGCGAATTTATCGCATGCCTGGGAGCTCGAAGAGAACGAGGGCTAATAGAAATGAACCCTTAACCGGTCCGTTCGCAGCATTTTCTTGAAGTCTGTTCGCAAACGGTAGCATAAACAACAATTTTATTCCTATGTTTAACAAGGGTTAATTTCTTTCCTGAACCCGAACAATTAGATCGCGGATCTTTATGTATTTATGTGAAAGTATCTATTTTGCATAAAGATCAGCAGTCTACTTGTTATAGTCAACCCTGGACAATGCGCAGAATGCAATACCGATAGAGACGTTGAATATTCTGTGTTCGCAGCGAAAAATGTTTCGTTAGTTTCGAACCGCAAGAAACATGATCTAGCATGTGCACAGTAGCGCAGAAAACCGCGTGAAACGAGTGGCCGGGGTTAATTGGTGGTGATGGTTAATTACAGACGGCGCTGAGTAACCTGGAGGAGATGCAGCACAATTCCATGGTGTACCGTGACAACGACAGGAGCAAGAACAGGGGGGTTGGACCGATGCGGGCACGACCGATGGAGAAGAGGCATGACACCTCGCCATACAGTGGCGTACCTTACCTGTCTCCACCTCCGCCGGATACCTGGAGGAGAACAAACTCGGACTCGGCTTTGCATCAGAGCGCGAACGAAGCCTGCCAGTCGGCCAACACCATTCCCCATCGACGAGGTAATTAAAAATCGCCTGGACCTCTTCGATCGAATAGGAACCAACGAAATTATGAAGTGAATTATGAAAGTGGCCCAAGTCGAAATTTAAAAAAAATTAGTTCATCAGTTATTTCGTTATTTCACATCACGTTATTTTAAACTACATTGAGTCAATGTAATTTTTAGGACATTGTCAAAAATGAACCGTTAGTGCGCGTTATTTCAATACATTCGGTAAATATTGACATTGAACTTGACAACTTATGTGAAGATGAAAGTCTTCGTAGCTGGGTCCACTTTTGTCAATATTTACGTGGAATTCATTTATAAGGGAAGGTCCCCAAGTGTCCGACTTTGATTTTGGTAATTTTTATATGGATCCCTAATTATGTATGCAAAATATTAGGTGTAGTTACTTAATAGTTTTAAAGATATAAACAATTAAAGTTTCATACCTTGTTGATATACTACCATGATTTGAGCTGTAGTTCGAAGTTTCATTAGCCGTGTAAGCAGGTTGCGTGATTCACAGGTATGAAACTTTAATTGTTCATATCTTTAAAACTATTGAGTAACTACACCTAATATTTTGCATACATAATTAGGGATCCATATACCATCATCTCACAAGAAATTAATCGAATTCGGACAGTTGGGGTCCTTCCCTTGTTAGTGTTAATATCCTTTTCCCTTCAATATTTTGAAACAAGAAAAATATATGACTTGGACCACTTTCATAATTATGGGCACAATTCTGTGGTTGTAAGGAAAAAGAAAAATTTGAGTTTGCGCATTAATTGAGCTTTAGAGTATAGGATTTACGTATTTACCAGAGAAATGCCATGAAAACAAATTCGGAAGGCTCAGAAAATAATGCAATCTAACCAATGTTCTATATCAAAGAATTAGTAATCAAAACTTCATCCACTTCGTTCCCCCGGACGTGTTATGTCGTCGACATCGATACCGTTCGTATATTTAGAGTCATCGACGTCGCGATATAACTCGTCACTGAGAACCAAGTGGTTAAACGGCAATATCTTGAAAATGAAAGTATGCGGCATGCGGCGTTCTTCCTTACAACCACAGAATTGACAGTTCAGGTGAGGGAGTTCCAACTTCTTCTCCTCCGAGAACTGCGAAGCCCCCATTTACTAGTCAAACTTCTCCCCACTATCATGTACAGTCGTAGAGTTAGTGGGCGGTAGTAGCGGCACGGGAACAGCATTCTTCCCCGCAGCGGCGTCGCTGTGCGACCCCCCCCCCTTCCAGGGTTTTCCGGTTCTCCCAGGTTTCACTTCTAGCTTGGCTTAATCTCCAGAGATAAGCGGGTCGCACACTGTTCCTTTCATAAGTCCGAATGGTGGGAGTCGTCGGTAGGCACTGAGAAGTAGGGAAAGAAGCGGTGTGAGGCCGCCAGTTGCCCGACTCTGTTCCAAAGCAACGATGAAGTCTGACAGTGGGGGAAATACCTAAGCGGGGAAGGAGCTGTGTATGGCTCGCGAGCCACATGGTGGAATTCCCTGCCTCAGGTAATTGATCGTAGTTACATCGAAGCCTATCTGAACGAGAACAAGCATCCCTTGATTGTTGTCTTCTCCGCGGACCCAGAAAAGGAACGTCTACTCGCAAGGACGAAAGTTCGCTTGACTTTCTCGCATGTAATCGTTACGTGTGACTGCCGGCTGTTGAACAACTAAGTACATACGCCGCGCGTCGGCCGAAACTTCGGAATCACATTGCGACGTAAAGAAAACATGGATTAACCAATTAAACTGGAGCGACCGCGGACGAACTTCGGAAACTCAATTACCACCGACAAAAGCGTTCGGAATGCAATCGCGTGAAACACGTTCCACGGTGGAATTTTTAATCCGAAAAATCTAGCTGGTCGCGTCGATGGCAATTTCAAGCAGATTGTTCGGTCGATCGTTTAACCCTGTGTGGGAAGTGGATGCAGACCCAGCCTCCGCTATTCGACGGGTCGCACGAAATAAATCACGTCTATGGAAATAAGGACGTAACTCATCGCTGCTAATTAAGTCTAAATGGATCTACCCACTGCCTGCTGTGTCTCGTTTAAAATTCCTCCAACCATGTTCAAGTATTTGTTGTCTTCTTTTTGGGTTGCATCCAGCTTCCATAGCTTGTACAATTCTTTCTGACGTTTCTTTGAAAATTTTCTGAGATCAGCAATGTTCGGACGAGCTCTTTGCCTTGGGAGCACTCTGCATTGTCTCCGGGAGTACGATTGTATTGCACATTACATGTCAAATGCCCCAGGGGGTGTTGCTTCTGTGCTCTTCCTATGTAAAGTGTCTCTAAGAGGCGGGACTTCGTTATTCCCCCCTTCTAAAGTACTCTGAGAGGCGTGGCTTGTTGCTGCCTTTATCAAATGTGACCAGAGAGGCGTGGGGATTGCTCCACGGGGCAAACCGTGTTCCCGCCCACTTTAAAAATTAACAAACCATCAGAAGTCGACCGTGTCCACAAAAGTCTGATGCGTCCGAACATACCATCGTTAAAAATACCTAAGACGCAGCAATAATCATTCCGCGGGGAATCTGTCGGCGCGAATATGTATATCGCGTTAGTCCGTAGGATTCCTCGAATCAATCTTTCTCCAGCGGACAATTTATTCTAACGAGCGTGTCGGGCGTTTAAAAATGCGCGTCGCTAGTAATAAAATATGCAATCAGACGACCGCTTGTTAATTCCACGGCGACTGGGACAACATCGGGAAATGTCTCCATCGCGACCGAGAATCTCGTATCGTCGTCGTCGACGTCATCTACGAGCCACAAACGGTCAATCTGTCGGACACTCGATCCACCATTTGTCGCGATTCAAATCTTGCAGTGTCGCGTCGTCGCGTTCGCTCTCCGCGACGAAGTACATAAATAATCATTTTCTCAACTTGTCCCGAGTGTTCGCGGCTCCTGTTTCGGTCTCTCGCGCTTTAATCGGGAAACTGCCTCGATGTTCGTAAATTTCTTCCGACCGAAATTGCTCGCCGGCGTTCTCCGACCTCGAAGATGGAGGTTAATGCTGTTGCAAATAAGATTGGACGGCTAATCTCGAACGTTATCTTGCGACCATTAAATCCGTTCGCGGGCGTCGCTCCGGGAAAAAATCATCGTTTTGAAACATTCACAACGTTCCCGGCGCTCCCGCTAAACGCTTTTTAATCCTTGAGTAATCAACCGGGTACCCATTTACTGTATTTCTTTCAACAATTATTTAATGTTCCTCTAAAAAGTATTGCAAAATTTCTCTGAATGTCCATTCTTTACTCGCAAAATTATTAATGTTAAATTTTGGTATTTAGGATTTAGCTAATAATAACATAAGTTCCCTCTGCGCCGCTATCCCTTATACCTGGGTCCTCCTACCCCTAGACCAGCAATAAAAAACGGTCTTGTCGAAGGTAGACGTTGAACACGTTTACCTACCTAAGTTAGTTGAACCGAAGCGCTTGAGCGAGAAGCTTCTTCTGTACTTTTCATTTTTCTGAATAAACTCTCTATATCGAGTTTTCATATTCCTGTACTACGAATCTTTGGCATTACTTTATTTCATAACCTCAAAGAAAATTTCAACAATTAATTTATAGTATTATAATGAGAATTTGTGCAAACATGTTGAATACAGAAAGGTTTTAAGTAATTGATATATTTTGGTTGATTACACAAGGGTTAATTCGTTCTATCATTCTATATTCCTCTTCAAACATGTTAAAAATATTTTTTACTCTTCTACGAAACTGATCGAGAGACTAAATAATAAAATAAAGCTGGTCGTTTTACCTCTATCTACGGAGGAATCGTATCACTCGCGGAAGATTATCTGTCGTTTCGATCGAAACTTTCACACCCGGCCAAGATTTCGGGAATTACGGGTGCAGAGGGATGCGAATCTGATCCCGAGCCGATTCCGCGGAGGTTCGCCCGTCTCAGGAATTCCCTCGTTATCACATTACCTCGTTACCTCGTTAGCTCGTTGCACAGCGAAGTAGCGAACGTCGAGTTTCGGCGTAGACGAAGCCTTTTAAGCCTCGAGAGTAGCGTTTGCTCCTCTCGCCTGTTAATCGTGAACCAAAGTTGCACCAGCTTGGAACGTTCATCGTCGAAATGTTGCTTTTTGTTCACGAAAATCCTGGAAATACTCGTAAAAAATTCTTGAAAATATTTCGTCAAGTCAAATGCGAAATTGCTGGTGTAATTGATTGGAAGAGCGAGTTTCGTAGCATTCGGGGCAATTGCGCAAAGATGCACGGGCTCGAAACGGGTCGTCGACCCCGGCTCGGCGGGTTTTCCGATTCCGGTCGCTCGGGATATAACGCTCGCGCCTTCGATGATTCCCTCTTAATCTGGGCACCGGCCGACGACACGAGGGGATCCGAATTGAAACGTTATACCCGCAGCAACGTAACCAAGTAGCATTACATGGTGTTGCGTTACTCCCGCGAAATCAGACGCCCCGACTTGGATTATATGTATGCGCGACGTCGAGGTAAATTGCGTGTCCGGGAGCGTGCGGCTGCTGCCACGGGACACGGTGAAATTGAAACCCTCTCGGATCGCTGTTATTTCGACCGGACAAAATGCTTGGAAACAATTCGGTGCTCTGCAACAATTAAACGGGCAGCTCGTGCTTTGTTGCGCATCCTGTTCCATCGAGCTTCCTCTCTCGCTTCGCGTAAAAACGAGTTAACATTAAGCAGTGTCGGCTCGCCGATAAAAGCAGACTGTTGCTTTTCATCGTCGTTTTGTCAGAATCACACAAATTGTCAGAACCACCATATGGAAACGACTTCGTATAAATGAATAAAAATTAGTAGCTAGAACCTGAAACAGTTAATTGTTATTTCGAAACGATCTGTCGCTACAATTTTCCGGCCGAAGCAAGTAGAATGAGCCGGTATGATCAGACAAGCGCCGACTTTCTAACTGACGCGTTTTTGCGCGGCCTCGCTTTCACGGTGTTTTTTATTGCTTCATTTGCCATACAGATCAGCACACCATGAGCGGATCCGGGAGCGACAACCGGGATCTGCACCACGGCTTCATCGAACGGCCGAGATCGTCCTGCGAAATGCCCAGAGTCCCCGGGATCAAGTGAGTCGAATTTGAAATGATTTTTTAAGGGTGCCGACGTTTCTTATATTGTCTTACATTTCGCGAATGTAATCGACTGACGTCGACTGTTTCTCTCCTCCATTGACGTGGACCCGGTGTATGCATTGTTTATGCGCGGTGCGACTATTGTACTAGTCTCATTATATCCGTCTCCTATTACATATACACTCACCGAAATTTCTATAAAGTCACTGTGTTTTGTGCCCATGCGAAATCAAGACAGGCCCGTTTATGTACTTCTTTAAGGCCTGGTTTACGTTGCGTTTTTGTCCAGAAGAGTTTAAAAGTTGTTGCACACGTCTTATTGTTACTGGGAGCTCCAATTCAGCTCGAAATTGTGCTGCAGTTTTCCTTTCCGTAGCCGCAGATCTCATTAATAATGAATGTCGTCTCTTTGACAATATTTTATTACCACCTTTAAAATGATTTTTTCCGTTATATTCACGTAAATTGATATAATTATTAATCACGGTATATGACCGATTAATTTTCTTAGCAATTGTGCGATTAGAGCAGCTCATATCTTTATAAGCATCGATTGAAGCTTTTTCTTCACTTGTTAGTACTTTTCCTCTCGGCATTCTCATACACGTGAATCAAATTATAACAAACAGAATCTCTTTGAGTTCTAAAACTAATACTTTTAGAATATTCGTAGTTTTCATTTATCTATTACATACCATATATTTCATTTATTTATTTTCTTCATTTATCAAGGTATTACTTCTGGGTTTAAACTGTTCAGTAGTGTTCACATTTGAAGGTCAAATTCAGCGTTAAATGGCGAGGCACTTCAGGGCGCATCGTCTGCAGTCGCTTCGTCGCGGTTTTTCCAGAGATTTCGGTTTCAGATCGATTTCCTCTTTTGCCTGCAGCATATACCCGAGCTCCCAGCCACCTGGACAGCAAATCCCCATAGGAAACAACACAGGATCGTTGCCGGATCTAAGCAACGTCCATTTCCCGTCGCCTATTCACACCCCGTTGGACCAGGAGGATCACTCGAGCAGTACACCGTTCAGCAACGTAAGTCCGACCAATTATGCCACGATCCCCTTCCTTTCCTCTCTTTCTCGTCTCTCGACGTTCTAGAATGTTAAGCTATGTCCACACTGAAATTAATATCGAGCAACTCTAGCATTAACACCAAATCTACCACCGCCGGTCAAAATGACCGGTTCTAATAACAATGATTGCATAAGAAATGATTGTAGGGTAAAGTGCCCAAATATGGTATAGTTACCTATTATGGTACTACCTTGTATCTTGTAAAGGAGAAGTAGTACTCCAGTGAGAAAATGCTCAAGCACTAGTTTACCATGTTTACCCAAGAGTGTGCAGTGCAATCGCACCATATCTATAGATTTTAGTATCGATCCTCCGCCATTTTGTGTCTCCACGTGTTGAATATTTTTGTGGTTAGATTTTCGATTGTGTTTTTCGAGGAAGGTAAGTGATTTTGAAATGTTTGAACATATCTGTAGTTCCAGTTTATTTTTGTTAATGTTTGCCAACTGTTGGTTTGCCTGAAATTCATTTTCTCTTTGTCAGTAGCTAGTATTATCAGTCCACGTGGAGTTCCCAATATGGCACTACCAATGGTTCCCTAATATGGGTATAGCTATTGACATTAGGGATTCAAGGTGTGCCATATTAAGAACCCCTTTCGCTGGAACCTGCAAATGACACACCACAAAAAGTTATTTTTTCCCAAGCTGTATTAATTTCTGAATAAACTTATCGTATAGGGAGGAAATGCATCTAGAACTGGTAATTTTTTGGACGAAAAAGAGTCTTCTAAAATAATAAAAAAATGACCAACAAAAAGTGGTACATATTTGAGCACTTTACCCTATGGATATCTTTAGTAGTTAAAGTCTAAATAACATGAATCTTGTAATTTTTATTAGTGTTAATAAAACGCATACGTTTTCTACAATAAGACTCTTTAAAAAAGAAGTCGACAAGAAAACGTTGCTCGACGTTTCTTCAGTGTGCACGTTGCTTTACGGTGCTGCGTGCGCAATGTCTAAACTTGAAGTCTCCTTGCCGAATTGTTTATGCATTCTAACTAACTTCAAGCTTCAGATTCGTATTGCGATTTTATTTTCGAAGATGTACAGAATAAAATAGGAGATTTAAATTTTCGAAAATGTACAGGAATAAAGAAGAAATTTAAATATTCGAAGATGTACAGCGCTTCTCTCTCTCTCTCCAAGTTCGGACATTCCACACGCGCCAACCTACAGTATGCATTCTTCCGATGCTGCACGTTTCTCAACGACTCATTCTCGCTCTTCTAACACTCGCGTTTCCTTTTTAATTCGTTCGCACACACGCGGGGAAATTTCTGTACTCGGCGCGGAATTAGTACATATTTCGCAGTGCTCGCTGAGGCTGGCCGAACGATGATTCATAGGAAACTCCGGGATATTCGAAAGTACAGAAACTGGATCGATACTCCTTTTTTACTTGCTATACTGTACTTGGACGTGAGTCATTGCTTTCGTAAACTGTTTTCATACGTGCTGCCAATCTGGAATCTCGAGAGCCACAGGATTTCAGCTTGTACGTCCTAACGGGCTCATTCAATCCTCGTCTCGTCTCTTAAACCCTTTGCGGTCGGAGCTATTTTAACTTGAAAATTGAACATTTCTCTCGACCTACAGTAATTCCATTGTGTTCAATTTTTTTCATTTTGTGGATATGAAATTGTATAATAGCTCATACAATACTTAAATGTGTAGTAATTAGATGCCAGAGTTGGGCTAAAATTTTATCGAAATAAAAATGTTTGCTCGACTCTGTTGGATACCAACATATTTAATAATGTAAACAATATTCTGAATAATGGTCCAGCAATTTCCCTTTAAAATTTAAGGTTAATTTAGGGTTAAGAATAATTTATTGATTTAATTCATCTAATTGCTATTTAATATTATTTGATCTTTTAACTATTTTAATAGACATTCAAGATTAACGATTATATTTATGAGTTCACCCTTTGCAGTCGAAATTATTTTAACTTGAAAATTAAACATTTCGTCCGACGTGCGTAGTAATTGATTAGATATCAACATACTTAATTATTCTAAGAATCACCCCTCGACTGCTAAGGGTTAAATTAACTTGGTCCCCTTAAGTCAATGAAGTAATTATGCAATATTCATCTGCATCGATTGCAAGAAACAGGAGTAAAAATGTTTTCTGTTAACAATATTACATCTGCACTCTTCTTCGAATTTTCCGATATTCTCGAGACAGCGATTTCCCCGCGGTGACAGAGTAAATTGCCGATAGACTTCGACAGTATCTTCGATTAGCGACTCTAGACGGAACGAGGAACAGGTGGACGGTCGAGAAACGAACTTGAAATTGATATTTTCCTTGTGGGACGATACGGCTGAGTCACGGCAGATCGGTGAACGACATCGCGTCACGAACCGTCCTCGGCACGCGTGAAAATATGCGATTTCTGCGCGTGTCGATATCAACAGCCATCAAGATCGCGATCGCGTGCGTACTATTGACAGCGCGTGTCTCTGCGTACACTTTTTTCTCGTTCCAACGATCATCCAGTACCTTTTCTCTCTTACTGTTTCGTTCTCTGTCGATCTTGTCTCTGGCCACCTGTGCACGCGAGTACAGGTACCTGTTCACGTAAACGCGTAGCACAGAAGCCTTAGGGTAGGTACTTACTTGTCGCTCGGCCATCGAGCCATCATTTTTGCAGAGATCGAAATAAATCATCTTTCATTTCCATGAGAAAAATTCCGTTCGAACTTGCCTTTGTATATTTTGCTCGAGAAAGCATCGGTTCCCACGGAATTTTTCAGGTATCTTATCCGTCGGGAACTTGTTTAACCTTCTCTGTGTGTCCTGTTTACTAATGTTAACACGTTCCGTACCACGTGCACCATCGATGGTACTCGTTGAACTATCCATTCAGAGGTCGCATGTACCTGACATATTTATATAATGCGCTGCAAACATATATTTCATAACGAGATTAATACTGTAGAATATACATATTTCCACAAAAAGATTGAGGCATTACAAAAAATACAGTATAGAACAAAGCACATACAGTGCTGTGAATGTAAACTCAACCATATTTTTATGTTTTCCATAGTACTGAAACAAAAATTGACGAAACCGTGTATGCATTCTTATATTATAATACAGAACAAGAGTGAGCAAACAAAAAATAATAGTTCTATTCCTCAGAAATCTGGAAAAAATGGCATTTGTTCTTAAAATTGTAGTTTAAGCTGTGAACAAGTATAGACTCATGATTAATTTTAATATCTTTCATTTAGTATTTAGTACATTTTCCTTTAGTTTTTATTACATGTAAGAGCCGGTCAGGAACACTACTAAATAGTTTATTTAAGATGTGATTTAAAATATCTGTCCAAGCAGATTTTATTCGTTTTTTTTAGTTCGATAACACTTTCTATTGGTGGCTTCTCCTGATCATAAACTTTCCTCGCAAGGATACCCCATAGGTTTTCGATGGGGTTCAAATCAGGGCTCAGTGCTGGCCATGGTAATAGTTCGATCCCGAACTCTTGAAACCACTTTTTTGTAGAGGATGCTGTTTGAATGTGAGCATTAAGTATCTTGCTGGAAAATCGTTTTATCGTCTTCTTTTAATGTTATAAAAGGCAACAAATAGTCGTGTAACATCTGTTAATAACTAGCAGCATTCATTCTACCGTTTACATAAACTATTTTCCTTATAAAACTGTTTTTAAAGGCAGCCCAGACCATGACCGATCCAGCTCCCTGAGTTTTTCGCGACATGATCTTTCTTCCCTTCCTCAAATCGTGCCAATAATAATTGAACCCATCAGGCCCATCAAGATTAAACCTTTTTTCATCGCTCCAGATCACATGCCTCCACATGCCATTTTTTTATTAGTCTTAGTGTCAATATGACGCTTTTGTTATGTCGGCTTTCGCAAACATTTCTGATATTTAAACCTTCCATAATGTGCGACCCATTTTCTTACAAGATTGGAGTCACAGTTCAAGTTAAATCGACTCACGATTTAAGATGAAGAAGTTCCAGTTTTTGATATCAAGTTCCAAGAAATTTGTAACTACACTTTGGGATCTATTAATTATACTCGCAATTTGTCGTTGACTATTCCCACAGCTCTTCAAATCGATTATTCGTTGTTTTCCTACATCACTCAATTGCGTGCCACACGGCATAGTCTACAGTACAGAATTGTTTCAAAGATCCTTACAAAAATACTTTTAGAGACTTACTGTAATATTACTATCGCTAAGAAGATCTAATAAAACTTCAGAAACGTTCTGAATGAGGTATGAACAGCGACCGAGTTTATAAATATTCACAGTTCAAATCTCGTTGTTCTAAAACATTCAGCTACTACATTGCGCGAAGAATAGATAGCAAGAAACTGTTAATATAGAAAAGGTCGTACTACCTCATCATAAATGTAGTAAAACTTAGTGGATTCTTGGAAATAATAACGAAAAAATACAGGAAATAAGTGTGAGTTTATAATTATTCACAGCACTGTAAGTTTGTTTTAATTGTCGAGCAAAAACGGCTCGACACCGAACGTGTTAATCCTAATACGTTCCTCAAGAATAGTTGCATATAAAAATCTAGAATAATATTTCACCTATTTGTATTTTACACTTTAAAACAATAAGTTATGTTTCGCTTATAGCGTCACACTTTAAACAAGTACATACATCTCCCAACACAAACAGAAACAGATGAATTATGTTACAGTATGAAAGATTGATGAATTTTCAGCCTGAGGAACGTATGAGGGTTAATCGTTTATAGTGGGGTAATTGGACCCCATACATTTTTGGAGCAAAATCACTGAAAAATTTGTCTGCATAAGTATTCGTGAAATTGTATTGATTTTTAAAAGATAAGTATACAATACTTCCCAGACAATTTTTGGACAGTTTCTTTTATTTCCGCTTTTGTCAGCCCGTGGTGCAAATGCATACACAGAGAGAAGGTTAGAAAGTTTCTTATGAAACAAGGACATTTTGCACCGTGAACGTGTCCACGGGGATAAATTGTTTGTCGGAACAAGTATTGCCAAAAAAGTTCCACGGTCCATGTTTCGAATAGAACCTAGTCAAACACACGCTCTCGATAATACTTTCGATCCCCGGTTTTTTGAAATGGTCGTACTGCTGGTATATTCCAGAGCCCTCAAACGAGCAGTCCCACAAACCTGTCGCCGACCAGCTTGGCTCAAGCTGGTAGGCTATCCTTTTCACAGGATCAAAATCCGACCAGCGCCCACGTAAATATCCTTGCGATCCCGGTACTAGTGTTGGGTTTATGCATTGTTAGAGAATGCTGATGCACCCGCGAGGTAGCCGACAATCCGTTGTGTCCGAAGGAGGCGAATATCCCTTCAAATTCCAAAGCGGAAGCTTAGGGGAGTTAGCTCCGGCGACCTTGATCTTGACATTTACTCGCGAGGACACTGTTCAAAGTAATCAGAGCAGAGCTCATCTCCCAGAATAAATCATACCAAATATAAAATAATTTTCATCAGGACGATCAAAATTAGTAGACACTGTTGTATTGCTTTCGCGTTTATGAAATTATTCAGAAAAGAAATAAATTGTTCCTTAAGGGGCAACGTTTGTTCGGCTACTTCCAGATTAGAAACGAGCGCGATCGAGTCCAGAGATCGTAGAGGATCTCGAACGATTCCTCTAGGCTCGAACGCGCTGATTCGCTCGTAACAGACAGGAGAAGTACGGCTGTGCGTACTATAGTATTGCATGAGGAAAGATACTCTGTGCTTTTCTGTGCTTCGTAACCACTAGTGTGTTCCGAGTACAACGTCACAGAGCTTAGGCGATCGGATCCGATCTCGCGACCTCGACGAGCTGCCAGCGGGAAAAATCGCTTAACCCACGAGAGGGCTATTAAAGTATCCTTCCCGAAGCTTAGTCGACGTAGAATTTCGACGGGAAGAACGTCATTATTGTTGTTCGATCGGGCAATCTCGTGGCACGGTTTGTTAATCGGAGTCTTCGATCAGCGTTAGCTCCAGTCGAGTATCGATTTCGCGTTGCGCCGTGCTCGTAAAACGTTAATGCACCGTGGAATAAGGAGCGTAATCCTGTAAATGATTCGCTCCGCGACGGATCCTTCATGTGTCCGAACGCCTAAACGCGCCTCCGGTCCCGATTACGAAAATCTTCGTCGTTCGCTCTCGATAGTCAACCCTTTTCTCTTAACTACTTCTGTTGACGCGTTCAATTGGCTTTTTAATCCTGAACAACGGTAGTCGAGCTACCATCAATTATTTTTTCGATGCACTCCTGAAGAAAATTTCTGGAGATATATTAGGTCGTTCGGAAAGTCATTTCGTTTTCTCTAGAGAAAATAAACGCCAATTTTTTACCATTTGAAATGAGTTTGATGATATTTTGTTCTATGATTTTACCATATTGTTTTATGTGTTTTCTAGCGAAAAATTGAGTTATATGACTTTTTACGACTTTATCCGTACATCTTCTCCTTAAACAGCGCACATTTGTTTCTTTCGTGCACTCCATTTTTACCATTGCTGTAATAAAACAGCAAAAGGTGATGGAAATGCGTATGTACTTCGAATTTGCTTATTTGATGCCATGACAGAAAAATACTTGAATGGCTAGAACGCACTGCAAGGCAGGAAGTGACGTTCGAAATGTCAGCTATCAAGATATACCAGGATTTTCCGATTTAAAGTAAGGTTAAGTAATAACTAGACTGCGGATTTTTATGTATTCATAGCATAAAGAAAGAAAGAAACTTTGCCAAATTGAAGATGTCAATTATTAGAATCCTTAAGGGAATAAATAACGTTCAATTTAGTCTGTATTTCTTGCAATCTATTCAGACAATTTTTATT
>CM052283.1:2447413-2471201 GCA_028455765.1 Lasioglossum oenotherae | reverse complement strand
CGGATACAGCTTCATCCCAAAAAGTCAGACCTGATTCAAGTAAAACTGCTACAGGAATGACATCGTCCACTTCATACCAATACGTTTGATTGTAGAAAATTAAGAAATAAAATTCTTGATCGGATACAGCTCCATCTCAAAATCTTTGCTCCCGCAAAGCCGAGTAGCCTCGAAAAGTAGATCGTAGAGCCCCTGAGAGGAAAATGGCGATCCTAGCAGGGTGTTCGAGGACTCGATCGTGTTGCAGAGTCCAGTACCTTCCTCCGAAGGTCTCTCTTCCGGTCCCGGTGATCCGGTTTCCGACGTAGATCCGTGACGCTCGCCTCTCGACCGTGGTAAACCGCTTCCGTGACTTTGAATGTTCTTGAATCGACGTAGAGAGATTGATTCGCGCGAGCTCGCTGCTCTGCGGCTAGTGTATCCCATTCAGGCTGGCTACGCGCGAACACAAACGAAAAGAAAAGAATAGCGAGAGAACGGCGAACAAAAACAAAAAAAAATACAAACAAACAACCGAATGAAAAGAAACGAAAAAGAAAAAAAAAGAAAGGCCGTACCACCGGCAGCAAACGTACCGGCGACCGATCGTTAATAGCGATGGCTGTGAAACAGGGTGTGGCGCTGGAAAACAGCACAAGTACTTCGCAACAAGATCCTCAGAGCTATTCGCAACAACCGGTGCAGCCGCCGCCGTCGGCAACGTCCCACAGTCCGGCTGGCCACTACATTTATCAGCAACCGCACAGTCCTGTGCCACCGCAAAGTCCAGTTAGTATGATACTACACTCTTTCGTGCTCCCTTTATCGTCTCTCGTTCGCCCAACTTCGAGAACGACTGGCTCTCCCGGAAATCCCAGAAACCAAACTCCCAGAACCAAATTCGATCGATCAACCAGCCATGTCTTGGCTAGAGATCCAGGCTAGATCCACGCTCTGTAAACTATTGGGATGGCAAGAAAGTAATCTCATCAATGTTTTTATTCAAGCAATGAACTTTGATCCATCAAATATTTTATATTTTATCAATGAGCTTTTGCCATCTTTTGCCATCCATAAAACTTCTGGTCCACATTTTCACGGTGGAACACGTGAAAAATTATTGGAGCTTAGTTGGGAAGTAGTGTCACATCCACCATATAGCACAGACATTGCACAATCAGGTTACCATTTATTTCGAAGTTGAGAAAACTCTTTGCATGGCAAAACATTCACTAATGACTTGGATCAGTTTTTTGCCGATAAGGACCAGAAGTTCTGCGAGCGCTGAATTGTGAAGTTACCAGAAAGATAGCGAAAGATCATCGAACAGAATGCAAAATGTTTTATTGATTAATATTCGTTGCTTGAATAAGTAGATTAGGGTTTTAGTTCACCTTAAAATACCGAAATTACTTTCTTGCCAACCCAATCAATGTTTTTACGGACTCAGCTGGCGTCCGGAAACCTGAAACAAGAACAGGCTTGTTTCTTCTTGCTACATTGCTCGAGTGTACAGCAGTGTGTACCTAGCCGCGTCGGTTTTGCTTGCTCCTTGGAAAAAGGAGATCCTCTCAGATTCTTTTGGCGCACAGTGACCCACAAGAGTGTTAGTGGAATTTGGAAATTGGTCTCAACAGCTGTCAAAATTTGTAGACGGTCCTCTGGCGATCATCTTCTGCGCGTTACTGTGAACTTTTACTTTCTTACCTTTTATAGAACAAGTTAGAGCTTGAAAGTTTGTCGTCCGAAGGATTGATACATTTGATTTTGCGCAGAAATCGTCGCAGACACAGCAACAGCAGCACAACTTAGGCTCGTACAGGTCCTCGCAGCAAGTAAACAGGCCGTCGCCGCAGTCGTCGCCTAGTCTAACTGTTCAGGTAAGTGCTGGACCAGAAATATAATAACTAGACTGCGAATCTTTATTAATTCATGAAGAAATTGGTTGGATGAAATATAATAAAATGGAAAAAATTTGAAGAAATTCAAGAATGCTGTAATGTTGCTTTTAGCGTAACAAAGTTGTTAAGGGACGAAATCAATTTTTATATTATTCAAGCTTCCCACAATCTATGAAAAATATTGTTATTTTGCATAAAGATCCGCAGTCTAATAATAACAAGTAGACGCAGTTGTGATTCTGTAAAATGCGTACATCGAAATCCATTGACTAGGAATGTCTCTCTTCTCAAATCAAATAAATTTCATCCACGTGCACAGACGTTGGTGTAGACCATAGCATGCTTTTGACATGGAACGACACATCTTACGGTTCAAACGCGAAGCCTTCGAACTTCTCGCACACGATCGAAAACTTTCCTTTGCTCCGTTGAAATCCGTACTTCGCACCGAAGGAAAATTCAATTGAACATGATGCGCGAGAAGCCTTCGGGCTTGGAAACGATGAAACCACGGCAGAAGTATTGACTTATCGACACAAGGCGTTAATGGTTGACCATTCTACGAAGTTTCGAAGTCGGCGGAGATCGATGCTGTCGGTAATAGCCCGGAAGGGGAAGTTTCTCTGCGAGAAGGGAGTTGTTGCGAACTAACTCTTTCGATGTTTGTGCCGAGTGTACTCGTTTCGAGAAAAAGGAATTCGCATTAGCAGAACACACTGTTCGTGCAGAGATTAAAATTGCGTCGAATCAAACAACGGTTAAAAATAACGAAACGCAGAGACGATAGGAGGCAGCACCGAAACGAGATGAATCGTTGAAAGGGATTTAACAGATGTTTTGTGGGGGATTACAGGGAAGCCCGTTGAGTTATAGCAACAACCCATCGGCGCCGCCTAGTCCGACGGGACACCCGGGTCCACCGAACCTTACTTCGGACGGCCTCGATCAGAACAGCTACTTCCTGAACCAGGCGCAGGCGGCCGCACTTCAGCAGGACTTCGAGCAGTTCACGATGGTTAGTAGAACACGTCTAGGTTTCCGGTATCGCTCGCGAGCACGCTGTATCGCTAGTTCGCTAGCTCTAGCATCGCAAGTTTGGCAACGATCCAGCTACGTGGTTCGGTCGTCACGGCTCAATCATCGCCGGCGGCGTATTCCGCTCCGCGTTTCTCAATGAAAAGGACTCCTTCCGAACGATTCCGACGCTCGCCCGGATCCCGAGATCGTTCGACGTCCCTTCCGCCATTTCTGCGGCCCACGCCCACGCCTCGTTTCGCGTCTCGTCTTGCCTCGCTAAGCGACCAATCCGAGATTGCGAGAGAGTCTGCTTGTCAACGACCACCGTTTCTTCAAACTCGATAGCATACCATCTCTTGGTTCCTTTCGATGATGCTCTCGATTAACACGTTCCCTACCACCATTTCTTTCGACGCCTGTCTCCATCGTTGAAACATTTTATCAGTCCTTCGCAAAAAACTGAAACAATTTAGCAAAGGAAAATCATGGCCTCTTCGAATATTGTTCTGTGACCTACATTTAAAAAGATCATTTGACTACTCACGGTCATTAATTACAATAAATAGAAAATGATTAGCCTCGAAAGAAATCGCAGGGCAAGGAGCATGTTGTAGTACGAAAGAAGTAGTAGGGTACACCGTTGCAGCATAGATCTCTATAGATCGCGCGAGAACGATCTCGGGCCGCGACCGTTCGCCTAATTGCGGCACGCAGCGAATTCGCTCGCCGCCGTTCGAGAGCTCGATTCTGCTGGTCGACCCGCGCTGGTTCTCCGCTTCTCCGAACGATTATTCGCCGATCGGAGGCGCCTCTGCAGTCTCTGCCCGCGAGTTTTCTTTTTCTTCCGGGAAGAAAAAGCGAACCTCCCTCTGTTGTAACTTGTCCACGCACGCACACACGCACACATTGACCGTCTGTCACCCCGGCGCTCTATCATCCTCCTAATGTCTCGTTCTGCGTAACACTGAAATGTTAAGCCTTGATGTTTATCTGTTGCCCGCATCCGTCAGGATTGGCCGAAATTCGCGCAGCAGCTCATGGAACTTGGTTGCACCTGGACCACGCAGATAGAGGTGAAATAACGCCCTTGTGCAAACTCTATTTCAACGCATTCGCTCTTTTTCTATATAACCACCCCCCATATCACCAAAACCACCCCGCCCCGCCAAATTTATCTATGCGAGCATCCCCGCCCCTATAAGTTCTCTTCTAATTTCGTTTCTCTTTTGGTTCATTTATGTACGTCACTCTCTTTCCGCCTCTCTTTATCTCTCTTTGTCTGTCGTTATTTTTCGATGCGGAATCCGTCGACTGAAAAACCATCCGCGCCGTTCAGACGCTCGTTCGCGTCCTGCTCGGTGATCAAATTTGCGAAACGACCTCGGTTTACGGATCATCCGCGAGGAACGGACGATAAGAACCCGCTCACGGGTTACGGGCTCGCGAGAGATTCCGCTTGCTTTTATTGAGACGAGCATCGACGGTGAACCGTTTAAGTCGCCGATAACGCGAGGATCATGCTGCGCATCCTTGAATAATCTTTGCGGGAACACTGTTCATCGAGCGCGCACTCCTTCCTCCAACTTTCGATGGCCGGCTCTTGCGGACGTTTGCGCGCCTAACACGAACGTCGAAAGTTCAACTTTCCGGTAAGTCTTGTAAGAGTCGCCCATTGGTTGGCGAGACCGGTTGAGAAGATGAAAACCTCGTTGGACAGTGATCGTACATCGAGGATAGAAGTAATCAGCGTGAATATGCGCATCGTTTCGACATTGGCATTCGAGACAGCAGTGATCGGCGTGTTTTGCGACTCGAAGCAGTGGCCCAGGCGACTCTAGAGAGTAGGAAGATCGTTACTTTTCGGCCGAGAAAGCCGCCACGACGAGGAACCGTACGGCCGAGGAATAGCGAAGCGGTAACAGGCAACGCGGAGAAGCCCGAAAACCGATCCTACTGCGGATAGAAGCGTTCACGGTTCGATTCGCCTTTTGTTTCTCCGCTTCCCTTGTTTTCTTCCAACCCCTAGCGCCACCATCTACGGGCCGCCACTCCTTCTCAACAACCCCCGTTCAACCGCCCTTCCCCTCCCGCGAATCAAACGAGGAACGAACAGAATGAAAACCGCGAGGAGTAATCGCCGCGGTGCAATTGAGCTCGCAGCTCCCTGTTTGCGGTTTTTTCCTGACTTCCGCAATTTGATTCGACTCCCTCGATCCACCAACGACCCCATAGATCCCCACCCTCGGCTCCGTCTCGTCATCCCTTGGTCCGTCGAAATAGCGGCCCGTCGCCGCCCTCTTGGACTCGCTCGGTTTTATCATCTCGTTTTTCTTTTCTTTTCTAACTTCAGATGGACAACCCCGTGCCGACCAACACGATCACATCGTACATCGGATCGCCGAACCACACCACCACCTACACGCAGGTGAGTACACTTCTTTTCCTCCTCGTCCTTAAGGAGGTAGACTCTTGCTTCCGGGATAGCAAGGGTGCGGGATACGCCTTCTCATTTCTCGATAATACAAAGATGGGTTTTTCTCCAGTAGTCAAAACCGCTAGATAAAAGATCAACCTAGACCGCAATTAATTTTACATTAACCCATCCGTCGGGCGCAACCGATCTGAGAGGCACAGCGCGATCATTTAGGTACCTCTCCCCCCCCACCAGGCGATCTTGGCACTTGGCGTTCCCAGTAGCTGCCTGTTCTGATGTGCTCTAAGGATCCTTCCCACTTAGTTTGTCTTTGACCGTCAATACGGGAAGTTATTCAAGTTTTGTTCAGATAAGCTATACGGGGCGAGTCTCGTAACGTGACGATCTTAAATAACTTGTAAGTTATTTGTTGTAAAAAAAAAAGTTCAAACAAATGTTGCATGGTTCAGTGCGGCAATCAGATTTTTGTTACTTCGATTTTTTGTCGAGATATAGAGGTCACCTTCAGTTTATTAAAGAGAATGCCTAATATTTTTGATTGATCGTTATTTGCGGATAAGATTAAATACTTATTAATCGTTAATTGCGGTTAACGATTTTTCTACTTTAGTCGTTAATCGCGACTAACGATTATCAATCGTCAATCGGATGACCGATTAAATGCCCAACACTGCCCGACGTACAAACACCGTGTTCACATCCGTGTTCTCGGAGCATTCAGGGGAATTTTTTCAGATCGGGAATTTCGATCATTTAGGGGAATTAAATTCTTAATGATGTTGTTTCTTATTTTAATCATGCATTTTATCGAATCTGTGGCGGAAACGCGACGAGCCAAGTTTCAACGATTCTTCAACCTTTCCGATACCTGGTTCACGTGGCACTCAAGGTGTTAATAGTTGCAGCAGGTTAAAAATAACGTGAAACAGATTGCAATTATGTGGTAGTCGCCGCATTATTTTTCTTTGACGGTCTCCTTTATTAATAATCGCGGCAGGTTAAAAGTAACGCAAAGAAGATTGAAATTCTGCGAGAGCCTCTGCATCATTCTACTTTTAAGATGTTCGCAAGCTATAAATGCGATAACGGGGACGGCCGCAGCTCGCGTGGGAGTCGAGCCAAGACCATCGACATTTTTAAAGCGATCCCTTTTGATCGGCACTCGATATTTCCGAAGAAATCTGCCGACAGGACCCCGTCTGAACAAAAATTAGCATTTTATTTCGCTTGAAAGATCTCGATACGCTATGTTAAGGTCGATTAAGGGTCTGGTTAGTTTGGGACAGCCTCCGTCCGGCACCAATGCCTGAGGATAGGGCGCCGGAGATGCCGGGTCCCAAACTAACTGTCCCAAACTAACCAGACCCTTATACACCGCATCCGATCAGTCAGCTAAGACGGCGATTCGTAAAGACGCGCGAAGAGAGTAAAAATGTTGTCTCATTTAACTGTAAAAGATTCGGCTGTAATATCTATATTATTAGATGTAGACGAAGCTGAGAAAATTTTCTTTAAGAAAAAGAAGAATTGAAGGGAAATACAATCCTCAAAAGGATTAAGGGATCACCTCTGCGGACCCGAAAAATTGTTACTAGTTTACATGATCACAACTCCGGCCAAAATTGCTGTATCGATATCGTTAAGCAATTATTTGAAAGCGCGAAACCTCTAGTTTTGGATGCTCTGTTTCAAATTGTTGCTATGTTGGTTTTTTACAAAGTTATAACGAGATAAAGACAACATTGACGGTTCACAAGAATTTTGTGCAACTTTGTAACATCACATGAGGAGAAACAAATTTTTTTGACAAATCGCGTTAATATCATTTGGAACGGGTTATCTTTCCTGTGTAAAATGTGTGGTTGTTGATTTTGGTGCGATTCTTTTTATTCGAGTTATTCAAGATCGAAGTAAATATTGGCTTTTTAACTTAAACTGGCTCCAGAAAGCGAAAAAATTATCGTAGAATTTTGTGCAAAAAAGCAATGGAAAGAGCGTTTCTTTCTCTTCAAGGCACATCTTTCGGGTTTTCAATTTCATTAACATTTCGATATACTAGGTGTTTTTGAAAATATGCTTAAAATATGCACAATTTCCATTTTTCCTTTAACTCGTTCTATCTCGACAAGAAATGATCGCAGAACCATGATCCGAAAGTCAGATTGAAGCAGAGATTCTTTCGATTCGATTAAGCACCCCATGAATTTACTGCGACAATTTTTTACCTATGGCAGCTGTGTTTGAAGTTTGTGATTCGCAGAAATTACCGCGCCACGTACAGCGGCTGCCTGACATCTCTGAATACGCTACCGCCGGCGTTAGCATTACCCGAGACATACTACGTGGAGTTGCTCGGCCGGATTTATGCCTCTTTTGTGTATGTGTGTGTGCGTGACACTGACTACTTAATTAACAATTTTAATAACGTGTGTTACCCGTGTGATGTTACAAAGTTGCACAAAATTTTTGTGAACCGTCAATGTTTGTCTTTATCTCGCTATAACTTCGTAAAAGACCAACATAGCAACAATTTGAAACAGAGCATCCGAAAGTAGAGGTTTCACGCTTTCAAATAATTGTTTAACGATATCGATACAGCAATATTGGCCGGAGTTAGGATCATAACTCGTAAACTAGTAGCAATTTTTCGGGTTCGCAGAGGTGATCCCTTAATTCTTTTGAGGTGTGTATTACTCTACAAGAGATGAACAGACGACGAAAAAAAAATTGTTCAATATTTTATAATGTCACAATATAGCTGCAATATATTTCGGGAACAATTGAGAACACTTTAACGACGAGAACACTTTAAGAAAGCGAATAGTCCAAAAGAAAAACTAGACACGACGAAGTATCTTTCGCGAGAATGTCGAACGGTCGGACCGGTGCCGGAGAAGAATATTTGTCTGGTCGGATACGTCCCGTGTCTGTGTGGACAGCATAAATCGACCTTTACACTGGCCCGAAAATTTGATGAAGAGTGTCAGGCTTTTTATTTGCTGTGAAACGCGACGTGGCAATTCCTGTGCGCCGTGACACGAGATTGCACGTGGACCAACCGACTTGAGCGTAAAAGAGGATAATTAATTCTAGATGACTGATTAAACGTCTCTCTATATCCAGTCTTTTCTGTCGGGGGTTAATCGAATATTAACGCGATACGAACACACACACACACGTAAGACTTTGAGCTGATCTGGTCTGTCCGAATTTCCTTTGCAGAACGACGTGATAAATGTCGGAGGTGAGTTGGGCAGCGGAGACGCCGGTTATTTCAGCACGAGTCCGCAAATGGCATATCAGCCCACGACGACCAACTCCACCAACACAACCAGCACGCAGCAGCTCACGCCGCAGACACCGAACACACCGACGATCATCCTCACCGGTGGGTTCCCGTCAAATTCGCAATCGCGTTCTGCCAACAGGTGTTATTTCGGGGTAGGCATTTTGTTCTGCGAAAATAGCACGATCTGAGTACTCTGAACCCTCGGAGATTCAATATCTGGCTCGAGGAACTCGAAAAGGGCTCAAAGAACTCAAAGGACACTCGAGGAACTCAAAGAGAACTATTTGAATGCTTGTCCTCCGAAAGTGGTCTCAATATAATTTGAAAAAGAAGTGGAGGAAGTTGAAGATAAAACTCTCAGGGAGATCTGAAAGGATTCAAGGATGCCTAGCTTCGCAGAACAAAATCGTATCCCCATTTTCACCGGTGTGGTCTCTCTGGCAAATCGACGAGAAGATTTTTAACGAGGAATTGTGTATTGTTACAGATTTTTCGGGCGCCGACGATCCCGAGTTCGTGAAGGATCTCGGCACAGCGATGATGGGCGACTTCGACCCGGATCTCTTCCCATCGGACGACGCTCTCAGGCAGGGCCTCGACCCCATCGACGTCGATGGTCTACAAATGCTCACCGACCCGAACATGGTCATATCCGATCCCAGCGCCGAGGCCCACTTTAGGCTAGACCGACTTTAAGGCGAGAGACACACTTTACTCATTTGCGAATTACGCGTTGACTATATTACGTAGGGAATACAAATTCTGATCTGTCCTGAGTGTCGCGCGAATCCATTTCTTGGGACACTTTTGTGACAAACGGGTCGCGACCCGGTGGCCCGTCCGGTCGCCGGAAGTAACCGTCGAACACTGTTCTCGAACGTGAACCGGTTCTCCGGAACGAAAACAAAAAAAACGTCTCTTCGAAGCAGATGAATCTCGTCCGATCGTTCGCCGATTAGAGCGATCAATGGAAACTCGAGGAGAGGGAATCGTTCCCCGTGTTTCAGATAACACGTTATCGTTCCCCTAAGCGAGACCGGACAAAACCGGAAACCAGTTCCCGTTGAGAAACGTCCGGCCGGCGATCGACGATCGGCGACCGACAGGCACACGCGCCGGTCTCCCGTTCGTGATAAACCGTTAATTGAGGATTAAGTAATACAAATCTTTATTAACCCTTTTTTTATTTTATACTACTTTGTACATTGTATCATGTATGATCTCTAAGAAGCACAAAACAAAATGTCTACTGATTTATACATGCTTTTGTCATATACGATCCTAGTAAGGTAAAACAAAACGATCTACTGTTTAGGTGAGAAACAGAAATTAACGTTTTAGCGAGTAACGAGAGAAACATGAGTAAAAACGATTGCGAGAAGCGTACACGGTAGACGCGGGCTCGGTCGTTGCGCTCTCCGTGACAGAGATGACGCTTGACGCTTTGGGGACGGAAGATCATTGTAGTCGATGAATTTCGGTAGAATCATAGACGACCAGGAATAGACCAGTCGTGCTTGTCGTTACCGATTCTTCAAGTCTCGTTTACGACTTTTCTTATCTCGGGGCTCAACGTTCACGTTAACGGTTGAGTTGATAACGCCGTCCCCAAGGTGTCGGGAAAGACCGTAGAGCACGAGGGACAAGTTCGGACACCGACACGAGAGAGGAGGGAGACACCTTTCGACGAGATTCTGCCGAAAACGTTAGTCGAACCCACTCGAAGCTATTTCGCCTTTTCCTTCGTCGAGCGATTTCGTTTGTCCTCCTGCGAACTATGCTCAGAGCTTTCGAAAAGCACCCCGATTGCGAACCAACACCTGGAAGTTGATATAATTGATACAGGAAGAAAACGATTCTTGTGGACTTTTTGAACGCACTGCGCGGTGTTCCGAGATTCTTCTCGCTAGGGGATCTCGACGAGGGAAGCCCGATTTTTTGGAAAATTCACCTGGGATCAGAATCCCCAGCCCTTTGAGAATCTCAGCTGCGTAAAATGCTTGCCATAGCGATCCTTTTCGAAGCTGCAGCTTGAATCCCAAATTTTTTCCTGCAAGCTTAAACTTTAATGATTAACACGTTCGCTACCACCGTCACAGATTTCTGACGTCCACAACCTGGCGGTGTACTTAAAGACAGTGGGATTAACATTATACACTTTGTCGTTTAAAATCGTAGTACTCATCATAATATACAGACAATTCCTGACTTTCTTCTACTAAATTGTTTTAATACTTTATAAACGAGGCACGTTGCATTTAATTGAGCATTTCAACATTGAAGGTAAACAGTAAAACAAATGCTGGTAGCGAACGTGTGAATCCAGTATACAAATGATCGACGAATTACGTGACTCAGTAAACGCAGAAAGATCCAAACAAGAATGAAGATCTTTCCGAGGTTCTCATTATTTGTTTAGAAAGACGAGGTACGTCGAAAATACTGTTTCGTGATTCGAGAGAACAAGCTACCGCTTCGAGAGAAAGATCGCCATCGCACGGACATCGTACGTCGCGATAAAGCATTCTAGATCGATTCAGTTTCCCTCGTTCGTGGCGTCGACTGTCATCAACGGTAAGACGGTGTGTTAAAGAGAACGCGAAGGGGATTGCGCCCTCGACGGTCGTCAATTGTTTTTTGAAAGTAATACGCTGTACTTTGTACAACAAACGTCGAAATAATTAATCCTGCGGTCGCGCGGCAACACGTTAGAAGTAATTCGATTAAAAAAGTATATAATGTATAAAGGAGAAACAGAAAACCATGGAGATATGACGCTTATATCTGTATACAGTGTGTACGTATGTATGTACGTAGTGGTAAACCGACTTTTTCCGAGCGCCGTTCACGAGCTCGTCCGCTCTCGTAGACACGGCGACGACAAAATAACACACAACAATGGAGAAAGGGCTACAAGCAGCACACGTTTCGAAGTGCTAACCTGCGATCATCCGAGAGAGTTATCCGATTTATTCGAGCGTTTTATACCGGTAGAGTTTTATTCCGAGCATTTGTTACGTTTGATCAGGGAAAGAAACGAGTCTTTAACGCGTAGTTATCGTTGCTGTGATGTTTTAGAGCTGGTCGGAGGATCGATCGACAAACGTACAGGGAGCTTCGAATTTATCGAGGAGTGATCCTCGTATTTTAGGCAAAATCCCGGGACAATTAAATCGTACGATTATTTGCGTAATATTTGTCGGAGAATGAAAAAAAGCCTCTCATAAAAATTCATTGTATATATTAAATCAGAGAGCGAATGTCTTTTAATTCTTGTTAATTATAGACAACTTTTATTCATAGACGATCACTGTGTACGCAGGCAAGTCTAAGCATGTTAGGCTATGGAAAGATTTTAAAAAGAAAATTAATCGGAGATCAATTACACGGAGGTCAAACACCAATAGTGTGTTTTTACCATTATTCAAAATATTCAATCAATTACTAGCTAACCAATTACTGGCTAATCAATTACTAAACATTTAAGTATTGTATGAGTTATATAGAATTGTATAGAAGTATATAGAATGGAATTATTCTGGGTCGGAAGAAATGTTTAATTGTCAAGTTAAAATCTGAGTGCAAAAGGTTTTGATCCGGGACTCTCAGTCTTTTTTTATTTGCTAGGATGAATTTGCCAGTGACATAATCGGCACTCAATTTTGAAATTCCCTGTACACGATCAATTCGCAAAGGCCCAGTTTTTCTCGAGTTCGGAACAAAGTTTAATCCCGAAACGTGCTCGCAGTAGAATCGGATCAGCTTCCCGTAGATACTGTTCCATTCTACTCCAAGATATCATTGTTTGTGGGATTGAGCCGAAGATCTATTTGTTCGATTGGGCCGAGACACGGCTGACAAGAGTTTTTAATAGAGTTTCGACGAATTGAATTTTATAGAGTTACAAATCGACGCGATTGTTGTTGAGAATTTTTCAGAAAGTTTATGCCTCGCCTTGTTTCCACGGAGCTCGCGCGCGCGGTCCACGCCGAAATATGATTGGGAGTGACTCCCGAATCAATTGTACAAACAACAAAGTTGCTTGAAACGTTGTTACGAACAAACTGTCACACGATCTTCGAGGGAACGTAACGGAGCTGCTAGAAATCAAACTTAAGAAGTGCAAGCGATGAATGTGCGACTTGAGAATTGCACAGCATGACAGAGGATCAAAGACCAATATTAGAGTTCCGAATGTTATTCGCTCCTTTAGTCAGGCGTATAAATAAATCTCCGCGGTTCTTCTAGAGAGAAATGCTTCAACAAAATTCATCACTTTTGCTACCTAAAATCTAAATCGATGAACATCACCGTTATTATAGTCATCCACACTTGTCCGCGGAGCTTATTTGTACACCTAACGAGTCGAAACAGAATTCTGTTTTCCTGTTCTGAATATTTACGTAACGAACTCGAATTTTCTTCGTCCTCAACGAGAAAAGAATTGTAACAATCTATCAAAGGAGTCCTACAGGAAAGGAGCTTAATTAAGATATTAATTAAGTCTCTCGCGCGTGGACTTGGAAACGCGAGATGATCGGTTCCCTCGTGGACGCGAGTGGTTAGCATTGAAGGTTTGCTCGGCGATGACTAGACTGCGGTTGTTATGCAATTTACGACAAAAGCGAGTGGAAGGTGAGACAGCAAATATAAAAGAAAAATGTGAATAAAACTATTAAAATTCGAAATGAATTATTACTTGGCTCCCATTAGTTGCAATTATGGTAAAACATTTCTCTTTTGCATAAACACTCGCAGTCTAGCGACGACAGAGCGACCGGACCGTTAAAGGTGTACAGAAGAAGAGTCTAATTGTTGTTAGCGATCCGTGGCGAGGAGCAGAATGGATAGGATAGAGAATGGTACAAGGGGGAAGGGGCTGGCGAGGGTATACACCCTCTTCCCTTCGATTCGTTGGTTTCCCCTGCCCGCGGAAGTCTCGTCAAGCGCGAGACGGTGCCAAAGCGCGTAGATGTTCGCCGCCTCTAGATTGTAAGACCGTAGAAAAACTGTCGGTTCGCACGGACGCGTGCCATTTTAATGCGATTACTGATCTCGTGCTATGTGTACTGGTCGTGTTGTCTAAACGCGTTTCAGCACGCGTCGCTCGCGATAGAAAATCGACGAAATCTCGAAAACCGCAGCGTTGAGATTGATCTACACCAGGGAGTTCCAACTTGTCCCCTCCGAGAGCCGTGAGGTCCCCACCATTAGTCAAACTTGCTCTCACTACTACGTTCAGCCGTAGAATTAGTGTGCGGCATAGTGGTACGATAACAGGGACGAAGTTCTACGGCAACAGAACAATTACATGAATTTATTATTAACAATTTGTTAATGTTCCTCTAAAAAATATTACAAAATTTCTCTGAATGTCCATTCTGTACTCGCTATTATATTAATTTATAGTCTTATAAGGAGCATTTGTGCAAACATGTTAGATAGAGAAAGGTTTTAAATAGTCTATACATTTTGGTTGACTGCACAAGGATTCAGACGAAGAAATTTTGAAAAACTCGCAATTGGTCGGAATTACAAAGAAAATACTAAAAGTTGTTTAGTGGGCATACATTGAAAATTTGAAAAACACTATTTGTAGATCTGTGTGAATTACGTATACGGTAAAAATTTCATCTGAACGAATGAGAAGCAGGCGTTTGAGGGCCCCTGCCGTGCCCACCCCTGTTCTACGGCAACGATGAAGTCTAAGAGTGGGGGAAGAACCTAAGCGGGGAAGGTGCCGCGTATGACTCGCGAGCTACAAGTTGGAACTCTGTGGTGTAGATCGACATTTATTCGGCAAGCCGCTCTAGCACTCGAGATAGCCGGTCACGTCAATTTCCCCGCCTCGGAGAGAGAGGATCGATCTCCGTGGCATCTCTCTTTTCTAAACCGTAGTAGTACTTAAGCTCGCGAGCGAGCGAGCGAGCGAATGAGCGGGCGTCGCTTGACACCGGACCGTCTTATCACGCGTCAGTGACGAGCACGTACAAACTGGCCAAAACTTTCGAATCCTCCGGCGATTCTCTCCTTGTCTCGATAGCCTAATAGCTTTAGAAACTGCGACTCTTACGAGTCTAGAACACTTGAAAGAATTATTCTTGCTTTTGGAAAATCAAAATGAATTTGCACAGGCCTTCCAGGGTTAGACCAATCGTTCGCAGAGTTTCTTCACCTGTTTTCATTGATTCGTGGAGCGATTCGAAGTTTTTGACCGGCAGTGTACGTCTATGCGGATCGAGCTCAATTCCAAAGGACTTTGTTGGTGTCGCGTCCGGATTGATTGCACCGGAAGACGAGCGAAACTGTAGATCGGA
This sequence comes from Lasioglossum oenotherae, assembly GCA_028455765.1. Lineage (NCBI taxonomy): Eukaryota > Metazoa > Arthropoda > Insecta > Hymenoptera > Halictidae > Lasioglossum > Lasioglossum oenotherae. Next base: position 2,456,264 of record CM052283.1, on the reverse strand, counting down.
GTCCCTTCGAGGTCAGGGAATCGATGGTAGAGAGGATCGATCCCGTTCGCAATCGATCTTGTTGTAAAAGATCCTTGAAATCTATTCCGATCGCGAAGGGACTGCCAAACGACCAAAGCATCACCGAAAACAATATGCTTCGAGCGTAAGCGTCAAGTAGATGGTAGAAATGTCGCGAGCCATTTTCAAGACATTCTCTCTCTCTCTCACTCTCTCACACTCTCTCTCTCTCTCTCTCTCTCTCTCTCTCTCTCTCTCTCTCTCTCTCTGTCTCTCTTTCGTACAAAAGTACACACACTCTTTCTTTGTCGAGAGAAAGAGAGTGGCTTCTGAATCCTTGCACACTGTTCACGAAATTGTTACACTTACCTCCTTGAGAGCTTGAATTATTTACCCTTATAAATAGACTGCGGATCTTCATGCATTTCTGGCTTATGAAAATGTTCAGAGAATGCTAGAATATAAAATTTGATAGAATTTAGGTAGATTTTTATTTGTTCTGGGTCTACAGAGGCTGTTACCATTAAAAATTCTTAAAATTCGTCTATTAAAATTGAAAATTGCATAAACATCCGCAGTCTACTTATAATTTAATGTAGCATGACGGACTGCGCGGGTTTAAATCGGACTGAAATCGACATCCAGTTGCGAGAAATAATGTTCGTGGAAAATCTGAAATTACCGAAAATCGTAGAAATTGAGTTTTTCTATTTTTCTGGGAGACACGTTCCCGCGCAAGCGAAGGATTGCTTCTGTGCAAAATTGATCGGAACAGTGTGCGAGGGTCGAAACAGTCGAATCAATCGTCGTACTCGAATAGGATGAAGGACAAAACCGTGGGAGCGCTGCTCGTCCGAACTCCGCTCGATACTTGCATCGAACACGCGACAGTTTTTGGGGAAGAACGAAGGGAGCCTTGTAATATTTGTATATAGCCATGTTATTGTGGTAAAAAGAAATTATCTTATATTATTATTATTATTATTATCATTATTATTATTATTATTATTATAAATATTACCCGTACATACACACGAGAGGAACACACATAACACACAAGAGTACACACTCCACGGAACACACGTATATATAAATATATATTTATATATATACATATATATATATACACGTGTATGATATGTATGTATGTATATATATACACATAAAGAGAGACCGTATAAATATTAATAAGTCTATAATGCCGTTACGTTGTTGTACCATATTATTGTGAACACCATTTCTCAGACATCGATTTTTTTAAATAAAAGGAAAGTCTCTATCGACACACACTAAACAAGAAAAAAAAAAGAAAAACGAAAAGAAAGTGGTTCGAGCAGAGTGTCCGTCACGAGTCCACGGCACCGGAGAAACAATCCGATCGAGAGATCCGCTCGTCCCGTCTCGTCTAGATCGGCTTTTTCGATCGTCTTCGATTTTCGAGCCTTCATTGTCTGCCCAATCAACGACCAAATTCACGCCTAACCGAGCACCAACTCCGTAGACTGCGGATCTTCGTGCGAATACAGATCCGTGTGGATCGATCTGTAATCGAAGTGCCATCGAACGCAAAAATTCGCAGTCTAGAAATCAGAGACGCGACGAAGGATTTTCGTCGGTGTACGTGTGCTGCCACGATGACTGGATCTCCTGTGAGGAGAGTACCGATCGATCGATCCGAGGAGCTCGGAGCCGGGATCGAGGCGTCGCGATCGTTATCCTTTTTTTTGTAGCGGGACCTCGATCCCGGCCGGAAACTCTGCGGGATGGAGGGATACTCGGAGGAAAATAGGAAAAATACATTGAACCGTCACCTTCGGCATTTCTCGCACGACACCGTGGCCCTACCGCCCGTCGATGTGTAAATAATTGTTTCATATTGTTGTAAAGTAGAACGGCGATCGAGGAGAGTTGGATGATGATGACGATGATGATGATGATGATGATACAAACAGACAGACAAAACAAAACAAATAAGAAAAATAATAATAATAACAACAAGAACAAACAGCAGGGGAGGGCGGGGCTCGCTCGTACAGAGAACCAACGTCAATCTCACCCCTCTCCAACCCCACCCCCCCCGCCCGATAATGTAAGCGCACAAAAAAGAGGGTTAACGATCTATGTGTCTTCTTCGTGTTTAATCGTATCTTTGTTATTAAATCTTGAACGTCTACGAATGCGTCTCTGTGTATTTGCCTGGGCACCTAATCACTTTCTCTATCTATCAATCTATCTCTGTTTCTCTCTTTCACACACACACACACACACACACACACAACACACATGATTTTTCTCTTTTTTCCTCCCTTAGTCTTTAGTGCATCAAAAACAGTAAATTCCACCGAAAGAATCGTCAAGTTCCAATGCCCGAGCTATCACTTTATTTCTTTGTTACTATTTTACATCGCAGAAGTTACACGCGCGCTACGAAACTGCAGTTGCGACGATTCCGGGTCCGTGGGGGTCGAGCAATATGGAAGTAAATCGATACCCTTCCACGAAGTGGCTGAACGCGTTCAGCTCCTTACTGTTCGCTTAAATTGTTAATTAACCTCTAGCACGCGGTGCTACAGGCGCTTCCTTCATTGGAACGACTTTAGAGTCCACTCTAAGGTTTCCATATTTGCTAGATCCTCGAAGTTTAAAGTCGCAGGGCTCGTTTGATCCTCTTAAGGCGGTAGACTCGTTTCCAAGATTGCAAGGCTGCAGGATTCGCATTCTCATTTCTCGATGATATAAAAATAGCGTTTCTCAGTAGTTGAAAACCCTAGATAAAAGATCGATCCAGGGCGCTATAGCCCCCAAAAGTCCCATATTTTCGTTTACGAGGCGTAATTTGCATTATTTGGCATGCCAATAGGTCCGAATAATGCAAATTACGTCTCGTAAACGTAAAAATAGGACTTTTAATGCCAATGCAAGAATACAGGAGACTACAGAAAACGCCATCTTTGCATTATCGAGAAATAAGGCGCATCCCGCACTCTGCAATCCTGGAAACGAGAGTCTACCTGCTTAAGCTCAACGAATGCAACGTTGCGACCCCTCGCAGGCTTCTAAATAGCCAAAGACATTCTGCCAAGAAGTTTGATCCTCTTTAAGCAGGCCAAGGTAGGTTCCTCTTGTAGCCCACCAAATCGCCATAATTGTTCACCGTTTATATTCCCTGTACTAAATCCTCGAAGTTTCAAGTCACTTTGATCCTCGTGGGCTTAGCGAACGCCACGGTCTACAGCTAGCTTTTCGAAGCTTGGGGATGCAGGACTCGTTTGATCCTCTTGAACCGAGCCAGAACAATGCCAGGCTCACCCTGAAGGCCACCAAATGCCTCGCCGTATTCGCTGGCAAGTGGACCAAGCTCTTCAGCGTTCCCCGTCAACGAAGCCACGGTATCCAACTTCCTGTCCAGAGGAGCAGCTAACTCGGCCAGCGTCCTTTCGTCCTGGACCAGCTCCGACGACTGGGATTGTTGGTGAAGAAGTTGGTGAAGAAGCAGTTACATCACTAGACAGTGGATCTTTATGCAAAATACAAATTTTTCTATCTGAATTGCAACGAACTCGAGCGACATAAAAAATTATATTCTTTCGTAGTATGTTTAATCCTTTGCACTCTGAATTATTTTCCAATCTTGTTGCCAACAACTCCCTACTATTTGAAGTGTTTTATTTTACTTCAAGGCACAGGTCTTGACTGCTACTTATTTGAAACAACAATTTTGTTTATTAATTATTAGACTGCGGACTAAATTGTTACAAAATTTGAGAAATTGATGATGTTAATATACGAATTCGCCTCTTTCAACGCTAAACCTACCGAGCCTTGAAAGTAACTGGAGAATGTTCCCTTATCAAAATGACAAGATTGATTTTATTTAGACTTTGTGCGGCTCCTATTGTAATACGTGCTCTACTAAAGATATCTACACAATCCTTTCTTATGAAATCATTTTTATGATTTCAATTATTGTAAAATAAAAAATCTGGAACCGGTCACTTTGACCGGTGGTGGTAGGTTCAGTGTTAAGAAATTACGAACGAGAAGAAAGTTCCAATTACTGAAACCGTAAAATAAATCGTAGCGCAAGGGGTTCATAGGTTGCACCGGTTCGAATTCGACCTACCCATCCCTGAGACCAATGCATAAAATCCGCTGCCTGTACATTACCTTTTATACGTCTAGAGTCCTTCCAGTGGACTTACATGCTAAATAGTGATTTCAGTCCTCTACCTTGAGGTCTTCCCGCAAGTTCCCCTGCTCCATGTCCCTCGATCTTCTCCTCCTCCTCTTCCCTCGATCCCTCCTGACAAGATACGCGGTTCGCATAGCACCGCGTTTCTTCAAGGGCATCAGCTTCAGAGGTTGATTCAGCTGGCTCGGAGCAACCGATCGTTTCCTGGCGGTCTGCGTCGATTTCTTCTCCACATTCGAGGTTTTCACATTTCCCTGGCTACCCTCGTTCTGTCTCTTGCTTCGTTTCACCAGTCGCTTGTCACCGCTACTAACCTTCTGACTCTTGTCCAAATTCGACGCCGATCTCTTCGCAGGATTCTCTTTCTTCTCCGCAGCCGCAGCTTCAGCAGCCAGCTGCTCCTCCTCGTCTTCTTCCTGATCGAGAATCTCGTCAAACTTCGCGTTGTTGCTCTCTATCTCCTTGAACTTCTCGCTCTCGGCGATCTCGCGCTTGATCTCCTCCTTGATCGAGTCGATCTTCCTCTGAATATTCTCCTCCACCCGTTTCTCGTAGTCCTTGTCCGACTGCACTCCCGTCGAAGCGTCAGGATTCAAGTTCTCAGGCTTGTTAGCATCCTCAGAGTTCCCCGCTTCGGCATTGCCAGCTTGAGTCTCAATTTTAGCAGCGTCCGAAGTCAGAGCATCCGCCTTCGTATCCTCCAGCTTTGCAACTCCGTTCAGATCCGGTGGTTCGTCCACCGTCTTCTTGTCGCCCGATTGGCTCGCTTCCTCTTTTATTTTCCCTTCTTCCGAGGTCACCGCAGCTGCAATTTGCACCTGATCATTGATCAACGAAGGCTGCTTGGAATCAGCCTCGGCTGCGATCTTGTACACGTCGATCTGCGGCTCGGTAACTATATTCCTCTTCGACTGATCCGTCTGCTCGTTGCTCGCCTGATTTAACTTGCTCTGGTCTTCGTTCACTTTCGCCTCTTTCTCCAGTTTACCTGGCTGCTCCTCAGCCACCTGAGTTTCCTTCTTGCCAGTCTGATCCTCGACTAATCCACTGTCCTTCCCGGACTTGTCCTTCAAGGCAGATTCCAAGTTCTTCGCCGGCTCGTTCGACGGTGCAGAAATCTCTCTTTTCTGCGAGCCGTGCTCCCTCTTCACTCTAGCGTCGCTGCTCACTTTCCTCCTGCCAGCATCCTCTTCCACCGATCCTCTATCCTCCAAACTATCCTCCGCGTCATCAACCTCCTCGTCCAGCTCCTCATAGTCTTCAGCAACGCCTCTCTTCACCACGTCCTTCGTCTCGAAATCATCGTACAGCATCGATCTCTCATCCTGATCGATGAACCTGTCCTCTGTCAGCTTGAGATCGTTGCTTTTGTAATCCGATCCTCTAACAGCTTCATCCTCGAATTCATCATAGTCGGACCTGTCCTCTAAACCAGCCTCGTAGTCTGAACCCTTGCCAACCTGCTTCGCAGACTCTCGAGAAGGTCGATCGACTCGCAAAGAGGATTTGCTGGCTCTGTTAGCTCTGTTAGGTTTGTTAGCTACCGAACGCTTCTCCGCAGCTTTCCTTCCCTCCTTCAGGTTCTTCTGGTCGCTTTTCTCAGATGGGCTCTCGCGTTTTACTCGCACGAGCTTCTCACCTTCCAATGAGCTACGGGAAGCCTTGTTAGAGTCTTCGAGTATCTGCTTAGGCTCGCTTATGGAGCTTCTCCTCTCTTTAGGACCCAGGAAGATCTGCTCGAGCAAAGGGCCCGGGCTGATGCGCTGGTCCTCCGCGAAATCGTTGCTGACGTCAGGCCCACTGGGAAAAAGAGAAATCTAAGGATTTAATTCATCAATCTAATACAGGGTCTATCCGTTATCCCTGTCACTATTCTACGTATTAAAATACTAACCCAAGGTCATCGAAATGTCAATACTTCACGAATTATAAACATAATTATAATAAATAATAAATTATATAAATTATATTAAACACGGCATTAGTTTCTACAATTCATATCGAAAGTTTGGATACTTCTTGTAGTAAAGTACGTTTCTGACACAAATATCTCTTGAAGTGAACAATGATTTACGGGATTGCAACCCCTAATCGCGATCGTGGTTCTTCCGACCCGATATTAGCGAGTAGGTCGAACAGTAATTCTCCGAATTGTTTCAAGCCGAACGTATTAGGACGTTGAATAAGTTCTCGCTGTTTCTTCAAAGATGGCAGTAGCAGTACCCCGTTCGTGGAATTTCGAATGGTAACACACATGCAAGGCAGTAGTGTACCTAACCTTAAATTTCAGTGTATGGTAGTTCACTTTAGTGTAAACAAAGTAATTTTTTCTTAGTTCTGAAAATGTCTACTTCTGTGCCGAATAAAGTGTATTTGCGGGGAATTTTATTGCACTACTTTATCCAAAAGAAATCTGCAGCTGAAGCACATAGAATTCTTGTCGAGACTTATGGTGACAATGCTTTGTCGGATACGACATGCAGAGACAGGTTTCGATGTTTCAAAAATAATGAATTTGAACTTGAGGATAAAGAACGTTCTGGCGCACCGAAAAAATTTGAAGACGAAAAGTTGGAGGAATTACTCGAATATACTATACTATATATATTATACTTTGAATGAAATGTTTTTGTTCCTTTTAATTTAAATAAATCTTTTATTTTGTAAAAGAAACAGCAAGAACTTATTCAAGGTCCTAATAAATTGTAAATATATTGCTTTCGTGGACGTTAACTATGATATTCCCTGGACTGATTCTGAAGTGAAGTTGAATTTATTTAGCAAGAAAGGTAACCTGAAATTGTATTAAAATCTGTCGAACGTGGTCTGACACTGTCTTTTAAATTCTGGGGAGTGCAATAATGGGATCGCGTTGGTAAAGAGTACTTGCTAATTTTAGGAAAGATAAAAGGGCAGGATGTCGTACCTAAAGGCGTTGTCGAAAATTTCGAAGGTGCAGCAGGACAAGAAAGAGTGAAGCAGCACCGTGAAGACGAGAACGTACGCGCGTTTGCACGGGAATCGGTCGTTCATGGTGTCACTGACGAGTCATCGTGGCGCAGATTGATCTCCTGTGAATGATCTTGCGGATTTACTCTCATATTTTTTGGGATTTTTCAAGGGAAAACGTGTCGACCTGTCGACGGTGCCGCGTGAATTAGGCAACGACCGATCGAGGTCGATCGGGAACGCTTTTGTTCCGATCGACGATTATTTTTATCAGAAAGGAAACGAGGAAATGACGCCCGGGTTTTGGCCGTGCCCATTATAGTACTGCCGCCTACTCTAGTGCTTATTGCTAGCCTGGATCAGATCCTACATCATCTTTAGCCTGGACACTGACGAGATACATTAATTCTTCTATCGAAGTCCCACACCCGTGTTTTGAACGGACTTGGATAGAATAGGGTGGCTAAATTTTTATGACTGCTTCTACCGCGCCGAGACTTCAAACGACGAGCCGAACATAGAGAAGGACAGAATGAAATAGGATCGCGTGGCTGAAGCGTGTCGCCGTTGCCGGCACAGTTTAAAGGCCCGTGCGTCATCACAATGAAACACCAAGACCTCAGCTTCTTTATTTTCTATGATATCATTATGGAACTTTCACCAACATATTCGTGGCATTTCTCTGATTAAAATGATACCAAACACGATATAATTTGGCCAATATTTAGTGGTTTAATCGACGATGAAAGTTTCGAACGCAACGAAGAAGAGCGTATGGGAAAGAAAGAGACGCGGACAGTCGACGTCGCCGGCACATTTCAAAGGCCCGCGTTGTCGCTGTTGTCTTCGTTACCTTCGAAACTTTTACCGTCGATTAAACCACTAAATAACGTTGAAATTATATCGTGTTTGAAATTAGTTCATGAAGTTATTAGTCAATAATCTTAATTGTGACTAGCGTTTGCCCAACTCTGATATTATTCACACAATTTTTATTTTGCAGAAAGATCCGCAGTCAACACTGATTGTCAATACAGCGACTCGAGCATTTGCAGCAAGTGGTACATACTAGTGAGTTTATCCATCAGCTGCCGCAGCACAAGCGGGGTATAGCAGTATAGCAATGGACTGATGATTATCTAATATAATTGTCCGTACCTCCCTGTACTCCAGTATTACACTAGAAGTCTGACGCTGTACCGAGAGTCTCCGAGCTAGTCAACATTCGTGTTATAAATGTTTACAATGTAATATACATAAATTATGTACGTATAAAATATACAAGAATTTTATGTACGAATTTACAATGAATAAATAAAGACTATGTATTAGAAAGAATATCTGCGTATTATATTTATTGAACCACTAATTTTTCCCGAACGTCCCACATGTCGTAGAGTTATACTACTGAATTTCGTGCCACCTCCTCCGCTATCATGTTCTCCTAATACAAAGCTCAATTTTCGAGATTTTCGAAAATTTTCGCCAATTTTCGACCGTCTGACTTGTCGTTGAGTTGTACTACTGAAATTCGAATACCTCCTTCGATATCATGTTCTCCTAATACAAAGCTCAATTTTCGAGACTTTCGAAAATTTTCGCCAATTTTCGACCGTCTGATTTGTCGTTGAGTTGTACTACTGAAATTCGAATACCTCCTTCAATATCATGTTCTCCTAATACAAATTCTATTTTTCGCAATTTTCGAAA